>UESW01000170.1:0-66131 GCA_900491605.1 Calamus simplicifolius | reverse complement strand
TAGATCAGAGTAGAGAGATAGATATACATAGATAGATAGACATATACATATACAGACATATATATAGAGATACATAGATAGAGGTATATAGAGATATAGTAGAAGATATATATATATATACATATAGATCGATATATATATATATATATATCTATATATATATAGGTATATATATCTATATATGTATAGGTATATGTATACATACATATACATATATATATGTATATGTATACATATACATATACATATATATATATATGTATATGTATATATACCATATACTCTACATATCTATATATATATGTATACATACATACATATACATATATATGATATATATATATATATATATAACTAGATAGTTTTAAGGTGAAATAAAAATAATATTAGATAAATATTAGAAAGTTAATTAAAAATAGTGTATTAAAATTTACTTTTATGAAATTAAAATATCAAAAATATGGAATAAGAATTTGTTAATTAAATCTATGCAATATGAGTCAAAATAGGAAAAAGTATAATAAAGTGATTGAAGAAATTAAAATTTAAGAATATCAGATAAAATAAAATAAATAATAAAAATAATTATTAAAGATAAAATAAAGCAAATAGTATTGTATAGTATAAGATATATTCTAATTTATAATTGATTAAATTATTAGAATTGAATTTATATTTTTTTAATATATTTTGATTGCATCAAATAGGGAAATAAGAATTGTGATTCAAATGCATATTTTGTAAACAAATGTAGCATCAAAGATCACCAAATAATTTTGTAACAAATTATGTTGCATTTATATATACAAAGTGTTCAAATGCATATTTTAAATATCTTATATATATTTATTGCTAGACTTGTACTTGCAATGCATGACCAAATTATGGAGGCCATTAAATATTTTTATTCTTAAAAATAATAAATAGATATGAATTTTCTTATAAAATAAATAATTAAATATTCTTATTTGTTTGTAGTTTATTGTAACTGTTTTTAAAGCCTACAAAAATTTTGCTTCTGATGACTCTCATTATTCATTCCCATGCTTTTACTGGTCTTTTGTTCATGGATTTTATCTATTTTTACTTTTTAGAGTCTTCTTAAAATAAGAAGAGATATAATTTTGAATGCAGCTATCAAGAATCAGATGAATTAAAATATAAATTCATTCTACTTCATGAAGATATAAGTAGAAGAAAAATGTTCTAAACTGAATTATCGAGAAAAACCCGGGTATTTTTTTTCTAAATCTACATAATTATTGATTTATATTGTGATCATCAACCAAATGAAAAAGGAATGGCCATGGTCTGAAAGGCACTTTCATAACAATAATAATTAAAAATAAAATGGTACCAACTACATGGATCCTTCAAAAGTCCATGGTTCCAAGGTGGTATTGCCATGATGCCATCAAAGGGCAAGTGCACACAACCTTCTCTTACGGGATTTGCTTGATTTGCTTTAGTTCGTGTGATGCTTCACGCTCCAATACGTTGCAGCCACTTGTCCTGTTCAAATGCTTGTAGAATATCCTTATAATGCTGAGTTCTTTAATTTGTTGTCATCTAGATCTAGTCGTATCGACCGTCATGTCTCTTCTTTGTTTTCTTGATGCTTTTGAGCCTCTCAAATTCGCACTCCAAAAGGAATAATGAAGTTATAGAAGTAATGAGAAAGTTTTGCTAAAGGCGATGGCGACGTTCAAACTTGAAATACTTTGGAAATTGGTCGGTAAACTCACTCTTAATCGAATGTTGCTTTCAAACATCGGCTGTATCTAAGGAATACAGTCTCGCGTCAGAAAGGGAAGATTTTTTAATTGCTTGATGGATTCTTGATTTGAGAGGACTTCTTCCTTGTATCATCACAATTAACTCGCATCAAACGTGAGAAATCTAAATTTAATTCTCTCTTTTTTTTTTCCTTGAAAAAAAATTCATACAGATTGATCACCTCTATCTCACCAACTTTTGAGAGGACTTCTAAACCGAACTTCTAATTAAAATTCCATCAGAAATCGTAATAATTATGCATATGTAACACAAACTTCTTTCGTCTCCCTGTGCTTTTGCGGCATCAGCAAGGCTGACAAAAAATAATATTTTAAACGATATTTTATACAGAATATTGATGTGATTTTTATGTCGTTTGAGGATCCAAATGGCACTTCCCTTGGAAAGGCTGTTCAAAATGGAATATATATAGCTTTGCCAGCATGAGGACATGATGACACAGCATCTATTAAAATTGTACAAGATTTCAAATGATTTTGTTCATAAGAGTCATATAGAATGAAGAAGATCATAGAGAAAATTGTGGATCCAAATCAAAAGAAGGGCGAGTCCCCTTGTTCTCTGATGGGACCAGTTGATCCCATGGAAAGTAAAGACAATAATTTTTGGACGGCCCACCTCAGCCTCGGTGTCGGTCTCAGCCCATCTCGTCCTCAGCCTCGGCGTCGGCCTTGGCCCCGCTCGGCCACCTCAGCCTCGGCAATCGGCCTCATTCCGCTTGGCCACCTCGGCTCCAGCCGGCCCCGGCACCTCCTAGTCGGCCCTCGGCGTGTCCAAGCTGGCCGGCCCCGGCACCTTCCCAAGCGGCACGGCGTCTTCCTAGCCGGCCCCCCACATCTCCAAGCTAGGCGGCCCCGGCACCTTCCTAAGCGGCACAGCGTCTTCCTAGCCGGCCCCCCACGTCTCCAAGCTAGGCAGTCCCGACACCTTCCCAAGCGGCCCGGCGTCTTCCTAGCCGACCCCCTACGTCTCCAAGCTAGGCGGCCCCACCACCTTCTCAAGCGGCCTGGCGTCTTCCTAGTCGGCCCCCTACGTCTCAAAGCTAGGCGGCCCCTGCACCTTCCCAAGCGGCCTGGCGTCTTCCTAGCCGGCCCCCTACGTCTCCAAACTAGGCGGGCCTCGGCACCTCCCAACCGGCCCCGGCACTTTCCTAGCCGGCCCCCACGTCTTCAAGCTAGGCGGCCCCGGCACCTTCCCAAGCGGCCCGGCATCTTCCTAGCCGGCCCCCTACGTCTCCAAGCTAGGCAGCCCGGCACCTTTGCAAGCGGCCCGACATCTTCCTAGCCGGCCCCCCACGTCTCTAAGCTAGGCGGCCCCGGCACCTCCCAGCCGGCCCGGCACTTTCCTAGCGGCCCCCACGTCTCCAAGCTAGGCGGCCCTGGCACCTTCCCAAGCGGCCCGGCATCTTCCTAGCCGGCCCCCTACGTCTCCAAGCTAGGCGGCCCCGGCACCTTCCCAAGCGGCCCAACGTCTTCCTAGCCGGCCCCTACGTCTCCAAGCTAGGCGGCCTCGGCACCTCCCAGCCGGCCCCGGCACTTTCTTAGCCGGCCCCGGCGTGTCCAAGCTAGGCGGCCCTGGCACCTCCCAGCCGGCCCCGGCACTTTCCTAGCCGGCCCCGGCGTGTCTAAGCTAAGCGGCCCCGGCACCTCCCAAGCGACCCGGCGTCTTCCTAGCCGGCCCCGGCTCTCCAAGCTAGGCGGCCCCGGCACCTCCCAGCCGGCCCCGGCACTTTCCTAGCCGGCCTTGGCGTGTTCAAGCTAGGCGGCCCCGGCACCTCCCAAGCGGCTCGGCGTCTTCCTAGCCGGCCCCCTACGTCTCCAAGCTAGGCGGCCCCGGCACCTCCCAGCAGGCCCCGGCACCTTCCAGCCGGCCCCGGCATCTCCGTGCCCACCGAGTCGGCCCTGGCCATCCCTGGCCGGCTCTCTCATTCCCGGCGTCTTCAGGCCCGCCGAGCTGGTCCCGGCCATCCTTGGCCGGCCCTTCTCGGCCCCGGCATCTCCGAGCCCGCCGAGTCAGCCCCGACCATCCTTGGCCGGCCCTTCTCGGCTCCGGCATCTCCGAGCCCGCCGAGTCGGCCCCGGCCATCCTAGTCGGCCCTTCTCGGCCCCGGCATCTCTGAGCCAGCCGGGTCGGCCCCAGCCATCCCTGGCCGGCCCGCCCTAGCACTTCCTGGCCGGGGAGGATGGCCCCGGCCGCCCCTGGTCAACCAGGCTCAGCCTCGGCTCCCTCGGGAGTGTTGAGATGTTCCAGTTCTCTCCAGATTGGCCCCAGCGTGGCCCTAGCAATTCAGGGAGCCACCTTCTTCTGACATGCGCCGCCTGACATCGCCAGGCCGAACTACAGCCCAAGGCGATCCTGGCGGCTCGAATCGCCCTTCTTCTGACATGCGCTGCCTGACATCGCCAGGCCAAACTACAGCCCAAGGTGATCCTGGCGGCTTGAACCGCCCTTCTTTTGACATGCGCCGCCTGACATCGCCAGGCCCAACTACAGCCCAAGGCGATCCTGGCGGCTCGAACCGCCCTTCCTCTGACATGCGCAGCCTGACATCGCCAGGCCCAACTACCCGCCGGTGCTACTGGCTGATGGGACATAGCCCACCAACCGCCGCTTTTCCCTCTCCGATGGGACAGGACCCACCAACCAGCTCTGATTCACACAACTTCCAAGAATCCACAGACGTTCCTTCCTCGCGGAATCCCACGTGATCATGTCAACCCCTATAAAAGGGTGAGTCCTCTCTCTAAACAGGTATGTGCGATAACTCCCCAAAATCGCCGTCTCAGCACTCAGAAAGGAATCCCTCCTCTCTGAGATCTCTCTTTCCAAACCAAACAGGGCTCATTCGAGCCCCTCTTCAGCTGTGACCTCAATCGCTAACTTGGGTGTCGGAGGGTCCCACTGGAGAACCCTCTCTGGTCTTGGGACTTCTTTGCAGGCAACCCAGTGAAGCGAAGGTTGGAGAAGCATTCCGTTCCCGACGTTCAGGATCGGTGATTGGACATCATCAGATTGGTGCACCAGGAAGGGGGCGTGGGTGAAATGCGGAAGTTCCCAGGGCTTCCCTGTGCTACATCTGGCCAAACTTCCCCCCCCCCCCCCTCTTCTCTTTGGAATCATGGTGGTGACACGGGCTCAGGACGCTCCGTCAGTTGTCCAGTGGGGCTTCCCCCGCCAGTCAGGCAGCAGGAGGCCAATCCCCCTGTGACCGACCCCCAATTACCTGCCCGCCATCGGAGGCCGCTGATCAAACAGCGGAGCGGCTGGCGACCCTTTCCCATCAGGTCCAAAATCTCACCGCATGGTCCACGGGCTCAGCAACAACAGTCCGTGGCCACCCAACATCAGACCGCTCCCCCCGCTAGTCAACAGTCGGTGAGGGAAGGTTCTCCTCGACGAGAGGCCAGTCGGCGAGAGACCGGCCAACATCTGGTTTCCCCTAGGAAGCCTCGACGTGAGCCCCCCAAGTGGCCGCGGTCCCCTGACCACGGCCCCAATAAATCTCCTCCCGAGCCGCATCATCAGGAGGAGCCCCGGCGGAAGTCCCACCTCCCGTCTCCATCTCCTTCCGCCTCTTCTTCTTCTTCCTTCGAGCCATCTCGGAGGGCCCCGATGATCAGCCGCCAGGCGGAGGAACGCCTGGAGGAGTACAACAGGCGGCTCGACGAGCTCGCCAGAAAATCAACCATCAGCCGGAGGAAGAGTTTGACACTCGTCCTCCTTACACCCGCCGGATATTGAGGAGCCTGTCCCCTCCAGGTTTTGTTTCCCCCAGGTGGATCCGTACGACGGTACGACCGATCCTCTCGATCATCTCGAGAGTCTACAAAGCAATGATGCAAGTCCAGGGTGCCTCAGACGCCCTTCTCTGCAAGCCTTCCCCGCTACTCTGCGGAAGGCCGCCCGTGCATGGCACTCACGCCTGCCCCCTCACAGCATCGACTCCTTCCGGGAGCTGGAGAAAGCCTTTCTGGCACACTTCGACGCCTGCCGGCGAATCCCAAGGGTAGCCGAGTCTTTTCTCCGACCGTCAGAAGGAGGGAGAGTCACTACGGGACTTTGTGTCCCGGTTCAAGGCCGCCGCCCTCGAGGTCTACCATCTCGACGATGCGGTGGCACGTTGGCATTGAAGCGGGGACTCCTCCCGTCCCGCTTCACCTTCTCTTGGATAAGAAGCCCCCAAGCTCTTATTCCGATCTCCTCCTCCGAGCTCAAAATACATCCGCGCGGATGAAGCCGACTTCACCCCCGGGAATCTTCAAGAAGCTCCAGCCACAAGCCTGCTCGCCCCGAGCCCAGCGGGCCCCCTCGACACCGGCGAGCTGACCCGCCTCGTCGATCCGACAACAGGCGTCGGAGCCCCATCCCCGACGAGAGTAAGCTCACGCCCCTTCTAGCCCCTCGATCCCACATTGATGATGGAGATCGAGGGTGAGCCTTATCTCCAACGTCCTCCTCCCATGAAGAAAGGTCCTCCCCGTGACAAGAGCCGCTACTGCCGTTTCCACCGGGATTACGGCCACGATACCGATAGCTGCTAGCCTGAAGAGGGCCATCGAGGAGCTCATTCACGGGGCTACCTCGGCAAATATGTCCAAAAGGCGCCGCAGCCGCTGCCGGCCCTCATGGGGCCCCCGCCTGTCCAAGCCCCGGTCGACAATGCCCCCACTGAGCGGACGGTCGGAATGGTGTCCTGGGGATCAGCTTCTGCACCTAAACGGCCGAGAGGGGAGGAGGCGCCGAACAATGTAATTCCTGGGGGGGACCTACTGTAGTGAAAATGTAAACAATGAAGGCGTAGTCGTCTCTATGACGATCGCCAAGCACCCTGTAAAAAGGATATTAGTTGATAGTGGCAGCTCAGCTGACATCCTTACTTATGACGCTTTTGTTCGGATGGGATTATCTTTGGACTCTCTCCACCGTGGCGGCCCCGTTAGTCGGATTTACCGGGGACTCCGTAAGGGTCGAAGGTGAAATACCTCTGCCTGTGACAGCCGGGACACCACCATGCCAAAGCACTGTGATCATGAAATTCTTGGTCGTGAGGGTCCCCTTGGCGTACAATGCCATTCTCGGGCGCCCAGGTCTGAACCTTTTGGACGCAGTCATTTCCACCCGGCACTAGTGCAGTTCCCCACTAGTGAGGGAGTTGGAGAGATGCGCGGCGAGACCAGCCCGGTCCTACCCTGTTATCACGCGGCATCAAGTCCCCTGGAAGTTGAGCCAGCTTTAGAGGCATCTGACCCCAGAGACTCTAGTAAGGGAGGAGAGCCAGCTGAGCACCTTCTAACCTTCCCCCTTGGGGAGGACCCGGCGAAGACCGTCCGTATCGGAGGACTCCTTCCCCTGGAGGACCGGGAGCGTCTCTTGGGTTTTCTAAGGGCTAACTCGGACATTTTGCCTGGTCGGCATCTGATATGCCCGGCATCCCTCGGAAGTGATCACCCACAAGCTCAACATTGATCCACGGCACCGCCCGATCCGCCAAAAGAAGAGAAGCTTTGCCCCTGACCGACAAAAGGCCATTGACGAGGAAGTTAACAAGCTACTCAGTGCCGGCCACATCCGGGAAGCGCACTACCCTGACTGGCTAGCCAACGTGGTCATGGTGCGTAAGGCAAATGGGAGCTGGAGGATTTGCATAGACTTCACCGACCTCAACAAGGCGTGTCCGAAAGACAGTTTCCCCTGCCCAGAATTGATCAGCTGGTGGATTCCACCTCCGGCACGAACTCCTCAGCTTCATGGACGCCTTCTCAGGATATAATCAGATAAGGATGGACCCTAGCGACGAGGAACACACCTCCTTTGTGACAGAGAAGGGCATTTATTGCTACAAGGTGATGCCTTTCGGCCTCAAGAACGCGGGGCAACCTACCAAAGGTTGATGAACAGAGTGTTCCAGGATCAGCTAGGCCGGAACATGGAAGTCTATGTAGACGACATGCTGACAAAAAGCACCCGCGCCTCCGATCACGTCTCCGACCTAGAGGAGACCTTCAATAACCTCCGTCGCTTCCAAGTCAAGCTGAACCCCAAGAAATGTGCTTTCGGGGTCACGGCGGGCAAGTTCCTGGGCTTCATGGTGACCCAGCGAGGGATCGAGGCAAACCCAGAGAAGATCAGCGCCATACTCGACATGAGGCCGCCATCCAGCAAAAAGGAAGTGCAACGATTGACGGGGAGGATAGCGGCTCTAAGTCGTTTCCTCTCCAAATCGGCTGAGAGATGCCTGCCTTTCTTCAAGGCCCTGCGGAAAATGAATAGCTTCGAATGGACGGACGACTGCCAGAAAGCCTTCGACGGGTTGAAGGCATTCCTGTCTTCTCCGCCACTTCTATCCAAGCCAAGAGATGGAGAAAGTCTCTTCCTCTACTTAGCTGCTTCGTCGGAAGCCGTTAGCTCAGTCCTGGTGCGCCTCGACGCCGATGGAACTCAGAGACCCATCTATTATGTGAGTAAGGTCCTTCATGACGCAGAGGTCAGATATTCCAAGACAGAGAAAGTTATTTTTGCCCTGATAGTCTCCGCCCGATGCCTCCGTCCGTACTTTCAAGCCCATCCTATTGTGGTGCTCACGGATCAGCCCCTTCGGCCATTCTGGCTCGCCCGGACACTTCAGGCCGACTGGCCAAGTGGGCCATCAAGCTGGGGAGTTTGACCTTTCTTTTCAAGCTCGGCCGGCTGAAGTCTCAGGTCTTAGCCGATTTCCTGGTCGAGTGCACTTGGGCGGAGGAAGATCCCAAAGAGGCTCCCATGGAGCAGTGCGAACCTGAGCCAGATGATGATGGAGAATCCTGGTTTCTTCATGTGGATGGCGCATCAAATTCACAAGGAAGCGGCGCCGGCCTCATTCTTGCCGGGCCGGGTGGAGAAAGGACGGAATGTGCCCTGCGGTTCCTATTCGAAGCCACCAACAACCAAGCCGAGTACGAGGCCCTGCTGGCTGGGTTAAGGCTAGCCCGAGAGTTGGGAGTAAGGCGTCTCAGAGCCTTTACCGACTCGCAACTTGTCTCTGGACAAATCCATGGGGAATATGAAGCGCGCGACCCCATTATGGCACAATATTTGGGCAAGGTTCAGCTCCTAACTTCCCCACTGCCTTACTTCAATATCAGTTACATTCCCCGAGCGAAAATGCCAAGGCCGATCCTTTCTCGTCTGGCCACCTCCACCGATGGCTTGACGAGAGATGCTTATATTGAATATTTGGAAAGACCCAGCATAGAGGACAGTGAAGAAGTCCTCCCACTCGCCCAAGAGCCCACATGGATGGACGCCTACGTCCGTTATCTCACCGACGGCACTCTCCCTGATGATCGCAACGAAGCTAGGCTGCTCAAGTGGAGAGCCTCCAAATTCATCCTCCTGGACGGGCGTCTATACAGAAGGTCGTTCTCCTACCCCCTACTCAAGTGTGTAGGGCCCACCGACGCTACATCCTCAGAGAGATTCATGAAGGCATCTGTGGAAATCACCTGGGGGGCAGATCTTTAGCTCAAAAGGCCCTCCGCCAAGGATACTTCTGGCTCACGATGAAGGAAGACGCAGCTAGATTGGTTCAGAAGTGCGATGGTTGCCAGCGCCACGCACACATCCAACATCAACCGTCTGCCCCAATGAGTCCGCTCTCGGCCCCATGGCCTTTCGCCCAGTGGGGAATGGACATTCTCGGGCCATTCCCCCCAGCTTCAGGGCAGCAAGATTTTTGCTAGTCGCCATCGATTACTTCACCAAGTGGGTTGAGGTCGAGGCACTGGCCAAGATCACCGAAAGCAAAGTCAAAGCCTTCTTCTGGAAGTCGATCATATGCCGTTTCGGCCTGCCCCACACCCTCGTCACGGACAATGGCCGCCAATTCAACAATGAAGCATTCAAAGTCTTTTGGCGAGCTAGGCATTCATCACCGATTCACTTCTGTCGGCCATCCTCAAACCAACGGAGAAGCCGAGGTCATGAACCGCACCATCCTTAGAGGACTCAGAACCCGGCTAGACGGGTCCAAAGGTCAATGGTGGAGGAGCTCCCCAGTGTGATCTGGGCCTACCACACAACCCCTAGAGCCCCGACGGGCGAGACTCCTTTCAGTCTTGCCTTCGGATCTGAAGCCGTCATCCCCGTCGAGATCGGTCTGCCCAGCCCACGTGTGGAGTCCTTCAACGAGGAAAACAACTCTGCACTGATACGGGCTAACCTGGACTTCATAGATGAGGCGCACGATCGGGCAAGGCTGCGCATGGCGACCTTCCGTCAGCGAGCGGCCAAGTACTACAACGCTCGAGTTCGTCCCAAGGTTTTTCGCCGCGGAGACTTGGTTTGAGAAAAGCTGAAGTTTCAAAGCCTACGGAGGGGGGCAAGCTATCCCCCAACTGGGAGGGCCCTTACCGCGTCACCGAAACACTTCACCGGGGGGCATACAAATTAGAGGAACTCGATGGGAAACCCATTCCACGTACCTGGAATGCGGATAACCTCCGCCAATATTATCAATGATGTACTCCCCTGGAGCGTGAGTAATAAAGGAGGCCCTTTCTGACACAGCAGCCTGTTCTCCCTTATGTCCAAGGGCCAGTCTCTCAAAAGGAGCTCACTGGCATCGCGGCCCATGGGACACCACTCGGCCCCGGCACGGCGCCCCCGAGTCGGTTAAGACCCTAAAGGCTCCGTACCCGGCTGAGTCGCCACTTGGGCGGCACACAAACCCCCAAGTGGTTCAAAAGGAGCTCACTGGCATCGCGGCCCACGGGACACCACTCGGCCCCGGCACGGCGGTGCCCCCGAGTCGGTTAAGACCCTAAAGCTCCGTACCCGGCTGAGTCGCCCTTCAGGTGGCACACAAACCCCAAGTGGTTCAAAAGGAGCTCACTGGCATCGCGGCTAATGGGACACCACTCGGCCCCGGCACGGCGGTGCCCCCGAGTCGGTTAAGACCCTAACAGCTCCGTACCCGGCTGAGTCGCCCTTCAGGTGGCACACAAACCCCTGAAGTGGTTCAAAAGGAGCTCACTGGCATCGGCTAACGGGACACCACTCGGCCCCGGCACGGCGGTGCCCCCGAGTCGGTTAAGACCCTACAGCTCCATACCCGGCTGAGTCGCCCTTCAGGTGGCACACAAACCCCTGAAGTGGTTCAAAAGGAGCTCACTGGCATCGCGGCTAACGGACACCACTCGGCCCCGGCACGGCGGTGCCCCCGAGTCGGTTAAGACCCTAAAGCTCCGTACCGGCTGAGTCGCCCTTCAGGTGGCACACAAACCCCTGAAGTGGTTCAAAAGGAGCTCACTGGCATCGCAGCTAACGGGACACCACTCGGCCCCGGCACGACGGTGCCCCCGAGTCGGTTAAGACCCTAACAGCTCCGTACCTGGCTGAGTCGCCTTCAGGTGGCACACAAACCCCTGAAGTAGTTCAAAAGGAGCTCGCTGGCATCGTGGCTAACGGGACACCACTCGGCCCCAGCACGACGGTGCCCCCTGAGTCGGTTAAGACCCTAACAGCTCCGTACCCAGCTGAGTCACCCTCCAGGTGGCACACAAACCCCTGAAGTGGTTCAAAAGGAGCTCACCATCATCGCGGCCCACGGGACACCACTCGGCCCCAGCACGGCGGTGCCCTCGAGTCGATTAAGACCCTAAAGGCTCCGTACCTAGCTGAGTCGCCACTTGGGCAGTGCACAAATCCCCATGGCGGTTCAAAAGGAGCTCACCGGCACCACGGCCCATGGGACACCACTCGCAGCGGTTCATAAACCCCCCGAGTGGTTAAGACCCTAAAGGCTCTGTACCCGGTGAGTCGCCCCTCGCAGTGGTTCCCACACCCCCGAGGCAGTTCAAAAGGAACCTGACGACTCTCAGCTCTCAGGTCACCCTCTGGGGTTCAAAAGGCTTCCGGCAGCCACAACTATTCTCAGCGGTCTCAACCCTGTATCAGTGGTCGACGGCCAATCGGCCTTGACGGCTTTATTCCTACTTTGGCAATTTTGTCTTGGCCTCAGCGGCTTTATCTTGGCAACCTCAAGCCAGCGGATAGCCACGAAAAGACTTCCAGACTCCGCGTTGGGAGGATTACTAGCTGCCCTCAGCTAGCCTGAGAAGGCATGCAGATGCCCATACAAGGCAGCGCAAGAGGAAAGAGGTTTCCCCACCTAGAAGGAATCATAGTTGAAGTTAACATGAAAGAGCAGATGCAAAGGTAAAAAGTTCTACACTCCTTTCGCTTAGCTGATGCGGGGTATGCAAGCTCAAGGAGTGTAGGGGGCATTTGATGGGGCCAGTTGACCCCATGGAAAGTAAAGATAATAATTTGGATGGCCCACCTCGGCCTCGGTGTCGGCCTCAACCCATCTTGTCCTCAGCCTCGGTGTCGGCCTTGGCCCGGCCCGGCCACCTCGGCCTTGGCAATCGGCCTCGCCCCGCTCGGCCACCTCGGCTTCAGCCGGCCCCGGCACCTCCTAGCCGGCCCCGGCACTTTCCTAGCCGGCCCTCAGCGTGTACAAGCTGGCCGGCCCTGGCACCTTTCCAAGCGGCACGGCGTCTTCCTAGCCGGCCCCCCACGTCTCCAAGCTAGGTGGCCCCGGCACCTTCCCAAGCGGCATGACGTCTTCCTAGCCGGCCCCCCACGTCTCCAAGCTAGGCGGCCCCGGCACCTTCCCAAGCGGCCCGGCGTCTTCCTAGCCGGCCCCCTACGTCTCTAAGCTAGGCGGCCCCGGCACCTCCCAGCCGGCCCTAGCACTTTCCTAGCCGGCCCCCACGTCTCCAAGCTAGGCGGTCCCGGCACCTTTCCAAGCGGCCCGGCGTCTTCCTAGCCGGCCCCCTACATCTTCAAGCTAGGTGGCCCCGATACCTTCCCAAGCGGCCCGGCGTCTTCCTAGCCAGCCCCCTACGTCTCCAAGCTAGGCGACCCCGGCACCTTCCAAGCGGCCCAGCATCTTCTTAGCCGGCCCCCTACGTCTTCAAGCTAGGCGGCCCCGGTACCTCCCAGCCGGCCCCGTCACTTTCCTAGCCGGCCCCCACGTCTCCAAGCTAGGCGGCCCCGGAACCTTCCCAAGCGGCCCGGCGCCTTCTTAGCCAGCCCCCTACGTCTTCAAGCTAGGCGGCCCCGGCACCTTCCCAAGCGGCCCGGCGTCTTCCTAGCCGGCCCCCTACGTCTCCAAGCTAGGCGGCCCCAGCACCTCCCAGCCGGCCCCGGCACTTTCCTAGCCGGCCTCGGCGTGTCCAAGCTAGGCGGCCCCGGCACCTCTCAGCCGGCCCCGACACTTTCCTAGCCGGCCCCGGCATGTCCAAGCTAGGCGGCCCCGGCACCTTCCAACCGGCCCTGGCACTTTCCTAGCCGGCCCCAGCGTGTCCAAGCTAGGCGGCCCCAGCACCTCCTAGCCGGTCCCGGCACTTTCCTAGCCGGCCCCGGCGTCTCCAAGCTAGGCGGCCCCGGCACCTCCCAGCCGGCCCCGACACTTTCCTAGCCAGCCCCGGCATGTCCAAGCTAGGCGGCCCCGGCACCTCCCAAGCGGCCCGGTGTCTTCCTAGCCGGCCCCCTACTCTCCAAGCTAGGCGGCCCCGGCATCTCCCAGCCGGCCCCGGCATCTCCGTGCCCGCCGAGTCAGCCCCGGCCATCCCTGGCCGGCTCTTTCGGCCCCGGCGTCTTTAGACCCGCCGAGCCGGCCTCGGCCATCCTTGGTCGGTCCTTCTCGGCCCCGGCATCTTCGAGCCCGCCAAGTCGGCCCCGGTCGTCCTTGGCCGGCCCTTCTCGGCCCCGGTATCTCCGAGCCCGCTAGAGGTGGGCACTGGGCCGTGCCGCCCATGGCACGGCACGGCCCAGGCCCTGATGGGCCGTGCCAGGCACGGCCCGCCACTGCTACAGTACCGGGCCGTGCCGGCACGGCCCAGTGAACCGTGCCGTGCCGGGCGCGGAAAATTTTTTTTTTGGCCCAGCACGGCACGGCCCGTGACGGGCCTGGGCCGGCCCGCCGTGCCGTGCCGGCACGGCCCACCTGGGCCGTGCCTGGCACGGCCCACCTGGGCCAGCACGGCCCAGGCCCTGATGGGCCGTGCCAGGCACGGCCCAGGTGGGCCTGGGCCGTGCTGGCCCAGGTGGGCCTGGGCCGTGCTGGCCCAGGTGGGCTGTGCCAGGCACGGCCCAAGTGGGCCTGGGCCGTGCCATGCAAGGTCCATGCACGGCTCAAATAAAAAAAATGATAAATTTTTTTTTTTTGATAAATAAAAAAATTATTAGGAATAAAAAATTTTATTAATATAAAGCCACCTTATAGGTGGGGGGTTTGGCATAGACCCCTACCAGTTTATTAATTTAAAATCAAAATGATACATGAAGGGAGGGGGGCTAGGCCTGACCTCCAGAATAATACAATAAGCAAGGAGAAAAAATAGAAAAAAATAAGATGGACAGTTTTTAACAATTTAAAAAATAAAAATATACAATTATAAAAGTAGAAAACTCACTCATCACTCTTCAGTCATCAGTAGTATTTGTGTCATCATCATCTTCGCTGGTTAAGTCATGTCTACCTTTATCTTGAAGCCTCGTCTCAGCATCCAACCAATCTTTGAAGCAGAGAAGCATCTCAACCATCTCGCCAGTCATCCTACTTCTCTTTTCATCCAGAATACGTCGACCTGCACTGAAAGCAAATTCGATGCTACTGTGGACATCGGCACAGCTAAAATATCTCGTGCAATGGCAGACATAACAGGATATTGATTTCTAACACTCTTCCACCAAGCTAATACATCTAGATTTTCTATTTGATCTTCATCATATGCAGAATGAAGATCGTTTCGTAAATAAAATTCCAATTCATTACTTAAAGATGAGAAGATGAAGAAGATGATGAAGCATGTGCGTGTCTTCTAATGAATGAAAAATAGATGACGAACGAGATCTAGAAGAAGAAGCAGAGCTTTGAGCAGGTATTCTAGATCCCAAATTTTATCATTATATAAATAATAAATATCATTAAGAAGTCGTGTTACCTCATCTTTAGCAGGTTCAGGATTTGATTCATGTTTTCACAATATTGATCAATTAAAAAAATTACACCATTTAATTTAACTCTAGGATCAAAAACAGCAGCTAAGTTATGCAATGGACATATCCTATTCTAATATTATTCCATTTAGTTTCCATATTATGTATAATAGGCATTAAAACATCATGATATCTATATTCTTTAAATTTTTCACTAATTACATATGCTTTTTGTAAAAATGAACAAGAAGTTGGATAATAAATACCTGAAAGAACATTTGTAGCATCAAAAAAGTAACCAAAAAATCTTCTAAAATTTTACCTTGATTCCAATCAGCTTCAGTCAATGTAAATCCTAATCCACGCTCATTAATATAAGCACTTAATAAGTTCTTATATGGGTATGCATCATGTATCATGGCATAGGTACTATTCCAACGAGTTATTACGTCAAGTTTAAATTTTTTAAAACGTTTACCATGATCTACACATAATTGTTTAAATTCTTGAAGTCTTGACCTTGAAGCATGAATAAAAGAAACAGCATTTCTAATTTTTGAAATAACCTCTTGAATTATGTTCATGCCAGATTGAGCAGAAAGATTTAATATATGACATGCACATCTAATATGAAATAATTGTCCATCTAAAATGGGATGCAAAGAGTCGTTTAATAATGCAACAGCAGAATTATTATTAGATGCATTATCAAAAGTAATTGACATTATTTTATTATTAATATTATATGAGCATGCAGTTTGATAAATAATATTTGAAATTTGTTGTCCTGAATGCGGAAAATCAAAAGCACGAAAAGCAATAATTCGTTTATTTAATTGCCAATCATTATCAATATAATGAGCTGTAACAGAAATAAAACAATTACCTACAGATGCCGTCCAAATATCAGAAGTTAAAGAAATTCTAGTATTTAAATTTGAGAGGCTTTCTGTTAAACTTTGTTTCATTGCTAAAAAGTTTGTCATAGCCACTCTTCTAAAGGTACGCCTACTAGTTCTTTTATAAGCAGGTTGTAGGCCTAATTGAACATATCTTTCAAAATTATAAGATTCAGATAAACTAAAAGGTAATTCATCTTGAACTATCCATCTTACCAATAATTTTCTTTGATTTTCGTGGTTATATGCAAAATTGCCTACAAGTAATCCCTCTTGTATATTAAGGAGTCCTTGCTGACTGGAATCATGCATCCTATGACTTTCTTGATGTCTTCTTAGATGCCCTGTTCCCCCAGTACTAGAACAACTGTAAAGTTTTGCACATTTTTTACATTTGCTTTATAGACTCCATCAACCATAATTCTATCGAAATCAATCCAAACATTACTAGTCCTCTTACGAGAAGAGGTTTGACACTCACTGACACTAGCTCTAGATGGAACTTGGAGTTGGGATTGGGGACGGGGTCCTTGGGGATTAGTTTCCTCACCCTCAGAAAAAGCGTGCATGTTAAAATTACTTTCGTTAAAAGATGCCATATCTAAAATTTTTAATTAATAAAATGCAAAAAATAAAAACTAACCCACAAAAAGGAATTGAGAAAAGATCAAAGGTGGAAGCGTGGAGCCGAGATTTATGAGCTTTCTCTTGCGCTCTCGCCTCTCAACAAGAATTGATCTTGTAGCACTTGACTACTTGCTTGAGCACTTGTAAGAATACTTGCAAACTAAAAATTAAATTGCTAATCTACTAGAGCACTTGCTGGAAGAGAGAAATAGTAGTAACAGAGGAATTGGTTTGGTGTGGTAAGAATGAGGGAGAGTTCATCTATTTATAGAATTTCTAATTTTTTTTTCTTCCAAAACTACCCTTTGATATAGCCGTTATATGACTGTTGGGAAGGGTAAAATGGTCTAAATCCCTCCCAACAACCTTTAACGGCTATATAGCCGTTAAAAACGGATATAGCCGTTTTTAACGGCTATATAGCCGTTAAAAACGGCTAAAAAACTAAATTGATGCCTAGGCACCAGCTAATAGCTGGTGCCTAGGCACCACTAGGCACCAAAGTGGTGCCCGGTGCCTAGGCACCAGGTGCCTGGTGCCTAGGCACCACAGGGAAAAAAATAATGATGCAGCCGCCTTGTCGGGCACAGTAGACAAGAATACCTCTAGTACCGGAGACACTGTCTTGCGGTCTCCGAGAGGAACAGATCTGGAAGAAAAAGCCTACTCCTGCGTCGAATCGCGCCACGTGTCCCCTACCTTCGCCTGTCGGGATCCAAAGCCACGAACTTTTCGATCTATCGTGTCCTTTTTTTTTTTTCCCTGGCCATTGCCGCGGAAGCCAAAACCAAAGTGGTGCCTAGGCACCACGTCGCCTAGGCACCAGGTGCCTAGGCACCACAGTGGTGCCTAGGCACCACAGTGGTGCCACGTGGTGCCTAGGCACCAAAGTGGTGCCTAGGCACCACGTCGCCTAGGCACCAGGTGCCTGGTGCCTAGGCACCACAGTGGTGCCTAGGCACCACGTCGCCTAGGCACCAGGTGCATGGTGCCTAGGTGTACGGTGCCCAGGCACCTTGTACAAGGTGCCTGGGCACCGTTGCGGCGTTGCCGTGCCATGGCACGGGTGGGCCGTGCCATGGCACGGCCCCAGCACGGCCCAGCTGGGCCGTACTGGACACGGCCCAGCTGGGCCGTGCCAAAGCACGGCCCGTGACGGGCCGTGCTGGCACGGCCCGTGGCCCATTTTAAAATGGGCCACGGGCCGTGCCAAATTTAATTTTTTTTTAATGGGCCGTGCCTGGCATGGCCCATTTATTAATGGGCCGTGCCAGGCACGGCACGGCAAATTTTTAGGCACGGCGGGCCTGGGCCGTGCCTGGCACGGCACGGCCCAGTGCCCACCTCTAGAGCCCGCCGAGCCGGCCCCGGCCATCCCTGGCCGACTCTTCTTGGCCCCAGCATCTCCGAGCCCGCCGAGTCAGCCCCAGCCATCCTAGCCAGCCCTTCTCGGCCCCGACATCTTCGAGCCAGTCGGGTCGGCCCCAGCCATCCCTGGCCGGCCCCGCCCCAGCACTTCCTGGCCGGGGAGGACGGCCCCAGCCGCCCCTGGTCAACCAGGCTCATCCTCGGCTCCCTCGGGAGTGTCGAGATGTTCCAGTTCTCTCCAGATTGGCCCCAGTGTGGCCCCAGCAATTCAGGGAGCCACCTTCTTCTGACATGTGCCGCCTGACATCGCCAGGCCAAACTACAGCCCAAGGCGATTCTGGCAGCTCGAACCTCCCTTCTTCTGACATGCGCCGCCTGACATCGCCAGGCCCAACTACAGCCCAAGGCGATCATGGTGGCTCGAACCACCCTTCCTCTGACATGCGCCGCCTGACATCGCCAGGCCCAACTACCCGCCGGCGCTACTGGTTGATGGGACGTAGCTCACCAACTGCCGCTTTCCCCTCTCCGATGGGATAGGACCCACCAACTAGCTCTGATTCACACAACTTCCAAGAACCCGCAGACGTTCCTTCCTCGCGGAATCCCACGTGATTATGTCAACCCCTATAAAAGGGTGAGTCCTCTCTCTAAACAGGTATGTGCGATAACTCTCCAAAATTACCGTCTCAGCACTCAGAAAGGAATCCCTCCTCTCTGAGATCTCTCTTTCCACACCAAACAGGGCTCATTCGAGCCCATCTTCAGCTGTGACCTCAATCGCTAACTTGTGCGTCGGAGGGTCCCATCGGAGAACCCTCTCCGGTCTTGGGACTTCTTTGCAGGCAACCCGGTGAAGCGAAGGTTGGAGAAGCATTCTGTTCCCGACGTTCAAGATCGATGATTGGGCGTCATCATTCTCTAATTCAACAGTGAAACATCAGATATTGGAGCTAAATTCAATTTATTTACTCTCCATTTGATCGATGTCCAGTGGGAGGAAAATATTAAGCCTTGGAATGAATCCAACACAACCAAGCAGACCATGACATCAATGTCAATGCTAGCAAAAATTCTCAGACTCAAGCCTATATTTTGCTGCAAGCATGCAAGGGTCAGATCTTTTTTTATAAAAAAATTAATAGAAATAGTGGAGCTAATATTCTTATCCTAATGGAACCACCTAGAAAATCTTTCTTATACGATTCATGTGAAGGGTTTATGAAAGCAAGCCTCATCCACCAAATTTCTAATGTGTCACTTGGTGGAGTGGTATTAGGAATAGTTCTTATCTCATCGAGAATGGTCCTCCAGCCGTTTGAGCATGGCTTTCAGCCTCATCCACCAAATTTCTAATAGTCGGTTTGTCACTTGGTGGACGGTGGACATACTCATCCAAGAACAACTAGAACATTTTTTTTTAGGGGCTCGAACATTCGGCCCGCGCATGTTATATTGATTGGCAGCAACGCATGAATTGACTTATCGGGACGTACGAAGTCTATTGAATAAGGAGGGTTATTTTGGTCCAAAATAAGGGTAAATATGACTAGGGGGCTGCTCAGCAAAAATCGCGGGCCAAATAGAAGCTCCCCAGTATCGAGTGAGCTGAACGTATTAAAATTTCAGGGCTGCATATAATGGCTGCCAAATTTCATCTCCTAATAATAATATACATTTTTACCATTACAATGTTGACAACCTTCACCATTTGTTTGTGGTTGAATCATCTAATGAATGGCTTCCAAATGTCCATTTTATGACATCGTTACATGTACCATTTTCTTCATAAATATATATCCTAGCAAACTTTTCTACACTTTTTTTTTTTTTGGTTACAAACGGGCGATCATATAAATCTAGAATGAGTCAGCCCAGAAGCATCAGAAATTAAAATCTGCTGAAGGAGAATAGGACATGGGTCGCCTGGCTTCCAGTTTCAAGGACCCGCATGTTGAGCAGCAAACGACGCCACCCAGTCCGCCGCCGAGTTAGCCTCACGATAAGTGTGGCGGATGTTAGTGCTTAAAGTTTCGTGTGCTGAACGACTGAGGTTTCCGTTCTTGTAGTGCTTTGAGATTTATGCATTTGGAATTCCTTGCTGTGGATCTCCGGTGATGGCTGGTGTCGGATCCCTGGCCGCCTGCCAGATGAAAACTGCTTCATCGAACTCAACTCCTGTGGAAGCGGATGGGGCTTCGGGTGACGGAAGAGCTGGATTTCGGTCCTCTGTTCGTCATTTTGACTGGGTGTCATCTTCACCGGCTCCGGCAGAGGTTGCGGCATTGGAGAGGCGGTTCCCGGAGGTCCTCCAGGTTTCTTCACAGGTGCTGGCCGAGGAATCGAAGGAATGGGGGATTAAGGCTGTGATTGCTCGCAGCTTGTCGAGGTGGGTTCCGCATGAAGCCATCATCAAGGAGCTTCGCTAAGCTGGTGCGGCAGGTGGAATCGAAGCTCTGTCCATGGCCCATCGTCATTTCATGTTTAGATTCAATGATCCTAGAGCCAAGGCGCTAGCATTGAGCAGACCTTGGGTTGTCAATGGGCAGCCCATCGTCATGGAGAACTAGCAACTGGAGTTTGTTCGTTCTGATGACTCCCTCTCCTCTGTTCTCCTGTGGATTCGGCTGCCCTCCCTGCCCATTGAATTCTGGTTGGAGCCGATCGTTAGTTCCATACTCTCGGCTGCAGGGGACTTCATCTGCCTTGATGCAGCGATGAGGGAAAGGAAGAAAGCAGGGTTTGCTAGAGGATGTGTCAGAGTCAATCTGAGGAAGCCTCTGCGGCCAGGGGTGCGGGTGCGTGGAATGAGCAGTCCCTTCGGCAACCTTTTATCTATGAGCACTTCAAAGGTATATGCAGTGTTTGTGGATCGTTGCAGGGAGATGGCTGTGGTTCTGTTGATGAGACTATCCCTCCCTCATCTCCTCCGCTATACGGGCCGTGGATGGCAGCCCTGCAGCGTCCGAGGAATCCCACTGGCAAGGATCCGGAGGTTGGAAACAAGCCCAGGAAGTCTCCTATGTCCTCCTCGGCGGACTGGCAACTGCCCAAGAAGCCTGCGTGCAGGACGACGGCCAGAGATAGTGTATCAGGGGTTGATGCCAGCGCCTCTGCTATGAGGACGGGAGGGGTCGATCGGCCTTCTGTGATTTCGGTTGTGGCTAAGGAGAGTGTGCCTATTTTTTCTTCTGCAACGGCCTCTGGGAATCTCTCTTCACTAAAGGCTTCGGTGGAAGGAGGGTTGGTGTGCCGGTCACTGGTCTCTGTGCAAGTTCAAGCTAGGGACCTTAGGGAGCCTGTGTCTGCTTTACAGAAGGCTTCATCTGATTCATTGGCCAATCCCTTTTCTCTGGTGGGTTCTGACAAATGGGCGGGTAGGCCGAAGGCCCAGTTCGAAGCCAATCCTGGGCCACTTAAGTGAGCCCGACCCGTGGAATCAGTGGCTCCGAAAGTGCTTTCTAAAGCTTCAAAAGGCAAAGGCAAATTAGCTGCTCAAGGTAAAGGCAGTGTGCAAGCCACCTTTGTCTTCCCTGTAGCTGTGGGTGAGCTGAAGGGACATGGGACTGTGTCAGACATTATGCCCAAGCTGAACCAGACTAATGAGGTGCTTACCCCTGCTGTCACCGATGAGGCCCCCACTGAGCTCTCAGGTGACTCAGTCCCATGACTCAGTTGTTTACCTTCTCAAAAAGGCTATTCAGGTGGACCCAGTAGTTCAGACTTCGGATAGCCAGGATCGGGGGACGTCTCTGGGTGTCCCTATTGATAGTGGCCCTATTGACACTGTGACGCTAGGGGATTGGGAGCCACCCCCTAATACTGAATGAAGATCCTCGTATGGAATGTTCGAGGAGCTCTGAAACCAGCGTTTCGCTCCTCTTTTGGGAGGCTCATGCAGCTTCACAGTTGTGACATCTGTGTTTTGTTGGAGACTCAGTTGGCTGGGGAGAGTCTGGCTCATGTTAGGCGTCAGATTTCCAGAACCTGGTCTTCTTATGCAATTGAGTCTGATGGCTTATCTGGGGGCATTATTGCTTTAGGGAGGTCTAGTAATATTAGAGGTGATGGGTTTCACCATTGTGGGCAGCATGTTGCATTGGTTATCTTGAAGGATCGTCGGCCCCCTGGCTTCTGTCTGGGATCTATGCCAGTACTGATTTTTGGGACCGCCGTATTCTTTGGGATGAGGTTCGGTCCTGCTTTCTCAGGGCATTCTGTCCTTGGTAGCAGGGGATTTCAACTGCATCATTAGTGCCAATGAAAGAGAGGCGGTAGACAGTTTGTGGAGTCTACAGGCAGTTCTGAGTTTCGGTCATTCATAGCCACCGCCAATCTTTTGGACCTGGGATTTCAGGGGCCCGGTTCACTTGGTGCAACAATCGCCAGGGCTCTGCTAGAGTTTGGGAAAGGTTGGATCGTGTTTTGGCCACAGACAAATGGATTCAGCTTTTTTCATCTACTACTGTTACACACTTATCCAGAATTGCCTCTGATCACTGTCCTATTCTCATTGATACTGAGGTGGTTGGCCAGCGGACGGGACAGTTTAAATTTGAGAAATTCTGGACTTCTTACTCCACTGCCAGGACCTTAATATCTGAGGTATGGCATCTTCCTGTCAAAGGCAATGCCACCTATAGATTGTCTTGGTGCCTAGAGCTTGTGAGGCGTAGGCTGTCCAGATGGAATAGGGTGGTGGTGGGTGACATTTTCCGGCAAATTGAGGAGGTGGAGAGCATTATTGCTTCTTTCCAAGAGAAGGAAGATCAGCTTGGTTATCTTCAAGATTCTGACTTATCTTCTCTTAGGTCTAATCTTGCTCTTCACCACTCACTTCTACGGTAGCAAGAGGTCTATTGGAGACAAAGATCCCATATTCAGTGGATCAAGGAGGGTGACCGGAATACTAGATTTTTTCATCATGTCACCTTAAAATGCCAGGCTTCTAATCGCATTAGGAGGCTCTTTGATGATGAGGGGAATGTCCAGGAGAGCTGCAGGGTATCAGGGATCAGCTTCTTCAGTTCTTTCATTCTCGCTGGACTGAGTCTTCTGGGGATAAGTCCCCTGTTTTCCCTGTGCCGACTCCTCTGAAGGTCACTGATGAGGAAAATGTGTTTCTTACCAGACCTGTTAGTGCTGAGGAGATTCGGCTTGCCCTATGGAACCTCGATCCGGATAAGGCCCCGGGGCCTGATGGGTTTTCTCGTTTTTCTTCCGTCATTATTGGGCTATTGTGTGTCAGGATGTGGTGCAGGCTATCCAGTTAGTTTTTCAGACCATATATTCCTACTGACTCTTGTTACTCTGGTGCCGAAACGGACTGATGTCTCACTGCCGCGTCATTTTCGGCCAATTAGCCTATGTACTATCCTTTATAAGATTTGTGCTCGGCTTTGGTCTCCCGGTTGAGGAGGGTGATCCCTCACCTTATTTCTCCTGAGCAGGGGCATTCCTCACTGGTCGGTGTATCTCTGATAATGTTCTGCTTGCTCAAGAGGTTATGCATGATATTCTCAAAGCCCCTACTCGCCAGTGTCTGATAGCTGTTAAGCTAGATATGGAGAGGGCTTATGATAAAGTTAGATGGGATTTCTTGTTCCGATCACTTAGGAGTTTGGGTTTGATGAGCTGTTTGTTTCATGGATCATGTCCTGTGTTCATCGGCCCTCCTTCTCCATCATTGTTAATGGTGGTCGGTCGTATTATTTCCACTCGAGGTGGGTCTTAGACAGGGATGCCCGCTATCGCCTTTTTATTTATCCTCAGTGCTGATGCTTTATCCAGGGCTCTTCATCAGGCTCAGCAGACTTCTTATCTTGTTCCTTACAGTACGGGACCCCAAGGGCCTGTGTTATCTCATCTTTTATTTGCTGATGACTGTATATTGCTGGGGAGGGCTACTGCTAGTAATGCTACTGCATTTGCTTCAGTTCTTCAGTCTTACTGTAGGGCTTCTGGACAGAAGGTTAATACAGATAAATCCATGATCAATTTTAGCCCGAGGACCAAGTCTTCCACGAGGGATTCCATTATGCACATATTGGGCATTGATCATCAGGTTGATCACTTCTCTTATTTGGGTATTCCTATAACAGGGAGGTGGCCACGGATATCTGACTTTAGTGGTTTGAAGCGCGTGTTCATGACAGACTAGATGGATGGCAATCACTAGCTTATCTATGATGGCTAGGCTTACTCTGATCCGATCAGTGCTCACTGCTCTCCCCCTTTTACATCCTTTCTAACGCTGTCATTCCGATGACATGTTTGAGGAGGATGAAGAGGTGGTTTAGAGATTTCCTTTGGGGTTCTACACAGGATAGCCAAGGGCTCCACTTGCTGGATTGGGAGTCTGTGTGTATGCCGATCTCGGAGGGGGGGCTTGGGATTCAGTCCTTATAGCGAGAAGGGAGGCGCTGATTGCCAGGCATGCTACGAGATTCTTGCTAGACCCTGAGCTTGTTTATGCGTGCTAAATATGGTGACTTGACCACCCATACTCCATCTCAGGCTACCCGTGGTTGCTCCTTTTTCTGGAAGGAGATTTGTCGTCATGTGTTGGATGTGCTTCCTCATATTTCTTGGATGATCGGTGATGGAGCGTCAGTTGATGTCCTTCGGGATACGTGGATGGCTGAAGTTCCTTTGGCTCGATGGCCCACTTTTGTCAGTATTGATATCCCCAGTGGATTGTGAGTTTCTGACCTTATTGTCCAGAATCACAGGGCTTGGCATTCTCCTTTCATAACCACCCTATTTGGTGCTAATCTGCATTGGCGCATTCTTTCTATTCCCCTCCCTTTGGATCACACTTCAGATACTAGACTATGGAGGCGATCCTGTTTGACTAGCGCTCTGATCAGGGATCTCATGGTGGACTTCAGACCGCAGGCCAGTCGGACTATGGAGGCGGCTTGGATTTGGAGGCTTCCCATCTATCCGCGAGTTCGGCTTTTTATTTGGAAGGTGGCTTGGGTATGCCTTCCGACTTGCTCCTCCTCTCTAGGAGGGGTATGGCGATCCAGCCTACCTGCCCGTTATGTGGTGCTGAGGAGGAGACTATTGACCATGCCATCTTCACTTGCACTAGAGCGAGATTGGATTGGCAGATCGCGGGGTATCGTTCGTGGAATGCGTGCAGTACTCTTTCTTGTACTTCCCTACTGGCTTTTTTGCGGCAGGATACGAGGAGGGATACTGATCGGCTAAGCTCTACTGCTGCCTACTTGGCTTATCAGGTCTGGCTATCTGGAACCGGCATATCTTTACTGTTGTGGCGGACCCTTCCCATCGGATTGTTAGGACAGCCATGTCTCTTTCTGCTGAGTACACTATCCATCAGTCTACCTTGAACTCTGATAGCCCTAGCTTCTGGGATTCTCCTGCTGCCTCTGCAGCGCACCGGGGTATGGTCTACATCTCCTGGGAACCCCCCCACTAGGGTTTGTCAAAGTCAATTTTGATGGTAGTGTTCAGGGTTGCTTGGCGGGATCGACTTTTGTCATCCGTGGCTCTAATGGTTTGTTGATGGCGGCTGGTGGGTTTGGTCTTCTTGATCTATCTGCGCCGTCTGCAGAGTTGCACGCTGCGTGGCTGGTATCTCTTATGCCACACGTAGCCTGGGCATTCGTAGGCTCATCATTGAGGGGACTCTACTACGGTTGTTCGATGGCTCCAACAGGATCTGCGCTACCCGCTTTCTACCAACCCTCTGGTTAGTGACATACGGTCAATGCTTCGGCAACTTGATTCTGTTCAGATTCAGCATATATACCGGGAAGCTAACTTTGCTGCCGACTGGGTTGCTGCCTTGGTCGCTCATCATTCTGATCCTTGGTATTGGTTACCGGGTGACTCCTGCCCGATGGTACTCTCTCAAATCCTGTATTCTGATATTTCGGGCATGTCTTACCCTAGATTGATATGATTGCCGTTTGTAACCAAAAAAAAAATAAATAAACAGAATGCTTTGGGTTGGGTCATGTCATATGAAGCCTTGACCTGATTATGATTTCGGTTACATGGCATATTTCCATGACAAAATGAAAAAGGTCATATAAGAATTGTCATAATTCAAAAGAGTGACAAAGGAATGCATTGACTTTATTTTTCAGAGCTCTCGTGAATGCTAAGCTTCTAATGTGCATATTAGCACATGCCAACAATATCTAATATATTAATTTATAAGAATGAGATCATATACTGTATATCGTAAAGTATCATACATGATTGAATGACCACCACATCTATTCCTCATCAACAATCCTATAATAAATTCTTCTTTATTTTTTAAATATATCATAGCCGTTCATGTTCAAAATAGAATGCATGACCGTCAAATTTCTAAGCAGAGGATCCGCGCTCAATTTATATACTTCTTTTCTTTCTCTATCTAAACTAAGATACGTAGTTCCTGGGACGAGTAACCATTAAAAGATGGAGAAGTGGTGTCTTAGGCTCCCCTCACTCCCTTCTGAAACCAGCGATGACCTGGGATTATGGACAAAGCTTCAAGACTTTTAGCAAACAATAGCAGCTATTAGTAAAATGCATACTTTATGGAGTTCTTACGCTGCTCCATCTTGGGTGCGAATTCTTTCATAGTGATCATATATGTTGCTGCGAAATCATTCTTCGGCTTGAAGACGGTGCACGTCAGGATCCGGATAGCACTTTTCCATTCGGATAGACCTACAAGACATTCTTTGCAAAAAGCACGAGGGGTAATCCCTGCAAAAAACCCTTCGACACCAAGTCAGTAAAAATCTCTAGCAATCAAATAAGAGGAGAAGGCTTCAGTAGAAGGATCTTCCTCCTTGAGATGATTTTTTAGAAGCAATGACCTTTATTAGAGTTTTTTTGGGCTTACATTGCCTTTGAGCGTACCTGGAAGGTCTTGGGACTTGGTATTTGTACGCTATCGAGAGGTAAGCCATTACTTGATTTTTTGAGCACGTTTTAGGAAGTTGGTATCCGATAAGGCCGAAATCCCAACGGTTATGGGGATTGGCAGTTGATGAAACTGACGGCACTTTATCGAGAATTTGGAATTTTGTTGATCATGGACGGAGTGTCGTATTTAGCTCCCGTTTTGGTTTTAGGAAGCTCATTCCGTGATTCTTGCGATTATGGTGGTTCATCCTCTGAGATATCCGACATGGTCTGAAGCAGCAATGGCGCTTACGTTGAAGGAATGAGGATCAATTCTGGCTAGGTACTAGGATCACTCGGCCCTGCCGAGGTTCAAAGATAGCTCGGCCCTTCAAGGTACTGAGATAGCTTGACCCTGCTGGGGTTCGGAGACCATCTCTGTTGTTGGCATCGAGACCGATAATGGTGTCAGTACTAACTCTGGAGTCGGTAAGGAGATTGACTTCGGAATCGGTGCTAGGGCCAACTCTGGGGCTGAGTCGGTGCTGAGGTCGACTAGGGTGAGTCGGTGCTGAGGACGACTCTAGAGCCGAGGCCGACTGGGGCCGAGTCCGAAGACAAGGCCACCTTGGAAGCTGGGGCCAAATTCGGAGATGAGGCCGCCTTGGAAGCTAGGGCCGCTTTCGGAGATGAAGCCACCTTGGGGCCGAGTCGATGCTAAGGTCGACTAGAGCGACTTTGGAGTCTAGGGCCAAGTCCGGAGATGATGCTGCCTTAGAAGCTAGGGCGCTTCTGGAGATAAGACCGCCTTGGAGGCTGGAGCCACCTCAACTTTACCATTAACTCACACGTGGCTTCATCAGCCTATTACATGGCAGTTTATCCTTTTCCAAACATGATAATTAACGAGTCAGGAACCGAAAGTGGCTCTAGACTTTT
Organism: Calamus simplicifolius; assembly: GCA_900491605.1. Taxonomy (NCBI): domain Eukaryota; kingdom Viridiplantae; phylum Streptophyta; class Magnoliopsida; order Arecales; family Arecaceae; genus Calamus; species Calamus simplicifolius. The sequence continues at coordinate 38,640 of UESW01000170.1, read as the reverse complement.
TCCATATACACGGAATTGACGCAATGATAATTTTACCCCGCATTACATGCTCTCCACTTCCTAGTTGAAGATTAGGTTCGGGCATAGAAAGTAGAGTTCCAGATGGCTTAATTCGATTGGAGGAATTTTTTGGCCGTATGAGAATTGCTTGGCCCTACCGAGGTTTGAAAAGAATCTTACCTCGCTTTGCTAGGGTGCGGAGATTGTTCCTCAAAGAAATTTTACTTGGTCCTACCAAGGTACAGAGAAAGTTGCTTGGCCCTATTGAGGTACGGAAAATTTTTTACTTGGCCCTGCCAAGGTTTGAGAATGTTGCTCGGCCATGTGGAGGTACAAAAAAATTTTTACTTGGCCCTGCCAAGGTTTGGAGAATATTGCTCAATCATGCTGAGGTATGGAGAAAGTTGCTCGGCCGTATCAAAGTAAAGAGAATTTTTACTTGGCCCTGCCAGATTCGAGAAAGTTGCTCGGCCGTGCCAAGGTACGGAGAAATTTTTTACTTGGCCCTGCCAAGGTTGGAGAAAGTTGTCGGCCATACCGAGGTATGGAGAAATTTTTAATTGGCCCTGCCAAGGTTCGAAGAATATTGCTCGACTATGCCGAGGTACGGAGAAAGTTGCTCGGTTGTACCGAAGTACGGAAAATTTTTACTTGGTCTTGCCAAGGTTCGAAGAATGTTGCTCGACCATGCTGAGGTACGAAGAAATTTTTACTTAGCCCTGCCAAGGTTCAGAGAATATTGCTCGACCGTGTTGAGGTACAGAAAATTTTTTTTTACTTGGCTCTACCAAGGTTCAGAGAAAGTTGCTTGGTCATGCCAAGGTATGAAAAAAAAATTTACTTGGCCCTGCCAAGGTTCAGAGAAAGGGACTCGTAGTTCAAAGATTGGGTGAGGCCTGCCTTTCATCCATAACTTAAGGAAGATTATTATTCAATAAGAACTATTTGAATCGAAGAGTGAAGTTTTATTACAATGAGCAAAATGGCTTGGTTCAGGCATACTTCACTAGTAATATATTTGGGGTTTAATCTAGTTCCATGTCTTCGGGATATTGTATCCCTTGAAGGTCATCATTGCTCAGAGATTGTTGACCTCATATTGATTTTGATGATCACAAAACCATTAAGTATGATACTAATGATCTTGTGGTTGAGTTAAACAAATTTCAGGTGAATCATCAAGATGATGTTACTCCAAATTGGATTACTCTACAAATCAAAAAAAGGTATTACAAAGGTAAAATGAAGGTAATGTGGTTGTATTTTTGCAAGTCCAAATGCTTTTGAAAAGGGCAAATAAATTTTCAAGTGGACTTTTACTTCAAATGAATATTTGTTTTACAAATGATTAGAACTACCTTTGTATGAACTTTTGTATTATTTCTTATAGCATGAGACTAATATTTTCAAATGAGCCAATGGATTGTATTTCAAATGTTCATTCATTTTTCAAATGGCTAAAATGTTCTTTGGATGAATCCCCTTGTCAAAGTTTTATCCTAAAGCATCCATTTCCCTAAAGATTTAAATTTCCTTTGAAATCCTCTTAAAATGGCATAGAACTCTTTGATTCTAGTTGATTGAGACTTTGTTAGTCAACTGGAATGTTATCTGGCCAAATGCTGCTCAAATCTAGTTAACTGGACAGTGTTTTTAGTTAACTAGATTTCCTGTAAAGGTGCCTTGGCCGAACCATGCTCAAATCTAGTTAACTGGATAATGTTTTTTTAGTTAATTAGATTTCCTGTAAGGTGCCTGGGCCGTGCTCATGTTGAAACTAGTCAACTGGAGTTCATCTCCAATTAACTAGATTGAAGAAAATTCTCTGGCCGTGTGCTCTTTGAAATCAGTTAACTGGAATTAATCTCCAACTAACTAGATTGCATGAAACTTTCTTTCTGGCCATGTGCTCTTTAAAATCAGTTAACTGAATTCATCTCCAGCTAACTAGATTGCATGAAACTTTCTTTCTGGCCGTGTGCTCTTTGAAATTAGTTAACTGGAATACATCTCCAACTAACTAGATTGCATGAAACTTTCTTTCTGGCCATGTGCTCTTTGAAATCAGTTAATTGGAATTCATCTCTAGCTAACTAGATTGCATGAAACTTTCTTTCTGGCCGTGTGCTCTTTGAAATCAATTAACTGGAATACATCTCCAGCTAACTAGATTGTATGAAACTTTCTTTCTGGCCATGTGCTTTTTGAAATCAGTTAACTAGAATTCATCTCTAGCTAACTAGATTTCATGAAATATTTCTCCCTGGATGTAAGACTTTTAGAACCAGTTAACTAGATTTCATCACCAATTAACTAGATTGGTTTGCTGCGTTTCTCTCCTAGCTGAATGCTTTGTTGAACTAGTTAACTAGAATTAAGTTTCAATCAACTAAGGATGCTGGTCTGACTCTCTGGATGATTGCTTTATTGTTTTAGTTAACTGGGATTGGCATCCAGTTAACTAAGCTTACTGAAACTCCTCCCAAGCTGATATCATTTATTTTAGTTAACTTGATTCTGCATCCAGTCAACTAAGCATTCCATGAAAATCTCCCTGGCAATGAGTTCTTTAAAACTAGTTAACTGGAGTCCAGCTCCAATCAACTAGATTGGTATGATAATTTCTCTGGCAGATACTTTTCCAAATATAGTTAACTTGAGTTCAACTCCAATCAACTAATTTGCTATGAAAATTCTTCCTAGCCGTGCCCTTTTCAATTATAGTTAACTGGTTTTGGGTTTTAGCTAACTAGGGGTTGCTTTCATGTCTCCAAGGTGACTAGACGATGCTTTTAGTCAACTGAAGCTTGGCTCTTGGGAAGAAAATGATGCACTCTCTCTCTCTCCTTTGCTCCAGCTGACTGTTCGAATGACTGAAAGTTTGGAAAGATCTTCAATGGCTATCTTCGGTTCCCATTCTTCCTTCTTCTTTTTCTGTGTTATTTTTAACGGATAGTTTTGTAGTTCAAACACTTTAAATAGCCATGATGTCAACGGAAAAAAGAGAGCAGAAAGAGAGGTGAATAGTAAGAGATTCATTGCATACATCGCATGTTGTTCAAAGAGAAAGAAAGGAAGCTCTGCTTTGAATACGTGAGTGCTATTGAAGATCATTGATTACTTATTCTTGCTAAATCATAAAAGCTTCCAAATGGATTTAAGGCTTCAACTACTCCAAAGGAGACATCATTTATTGCTGAAGATCATTTGAAGAAGAAGCTCATTTGAGGAGTTATCTTCATTCTTGTAAAGTATTTATTTCTGAATATCTGCTTATTATAGGAGCTTTGTTTTTCTAATATTTTTTGAACTTATTTGAATTTGTAAAGGATTGGGTTTAACCCTTGGTAATTTGTTGTAAGGATTTCTTGTGCCCGTAAACAAGAGGACTAGCCGGGGAAGGCTAGGGGTAAAGCTTCCTTGTGCCCATAAACAAGAGGACTAGCCAATGAAGGCTAGGGGTAAGGCTTCCTTGTGCCTGTAAACAAGAGGACTAGCCTGAAAGGCTATAGGTTAGGCTATCTTGTGCCTGGAAACAAAAGGGCTAGCCAAGGAGGCTAGAGATTGTAATCGTTTGAAACGATTGGAGTGCAATTCCCAAGGGGTTCTTGGGGAGTAGACGTAGGTGCTGGGTTTGGCACCGAACCACTATAAACCTTATTGTGTTTGTGATTGTTTGATTGTCTATATTATATCTTCACTGCACAACACATCACTTGCAATTAAATTCTGATTTTTGTTAAGTGCATATATCTGCGCATTAATTTTAAGAAACCCAATTCATCCCCACTTTTGGGTTACTACATCTGGGCAACAGAGACGATCTGAGTTTCATATCCTCGAGGCACGGTATCTCTTTGATGTTCTCATCCAAAGAGGGGAGCCCCTCGCACTGGACCCTTTCAAACCGGTTCTCCTCTTTGCTTGGTCGTACCTGGTAGGATCCAGCATGGGTAGTTATCGTTGTAGCCTGTCATCTCAAAGAGTAGGAGAGACGGGATGGAAGGATCGCGGCCGCTGTGTTGAGTCATGGCGAAAAAATACTAGAGGTAAGAAGCAAGCCCGACGTAATCTGGGTAGGCTCCTATCTCCTCCCCTTTGCAGTGCCGGTTCAACTTCTTTATGGCTAGGCTATCATTAGAGGCTGGTGGCTTCCAGTGCATTGGGTAGAGGGACCACCGGTAGGACTAGAGTGACTGTTCCACTAAGAAGCTGCTAAATGGGTATAGTGGAAAGAGGAACTCCATGAAGCCTCTGCACTAGTTATGACAGGGCTTGAACTTGTTGGACCAGCATGACAAACTGATCCTAGGTGACTGGAGCTGCTAGCGGTGGAGGAACCTTGATCGATGATGGCTATGAGGGTATCGTGTTGTTTGTAGGATCAAGCCTTTAAGAGGTGGCCTGATCAGGAGCATCTATGGTTGCTCTCTTACGGTTGGCCATTAAGGAATCGTCCTTCTTGTATGAAACCTTGTCTCCTTAGTTTCAAGTTTTAGAAGGACTTAGGACCCTTCCTTTAGCGCCAATCTATTGCTATGAAAATCCATTTTTCGACTTGGGGGCAGTGCACGTTAGGATCCGGGTAGCGTTCTTCCGTCTAGGTGGACCTACATGATAGTCTTTATGTAGGAAGCATGGGGAGTGGTCTCTACGAAAGACCCTCTGATGCCCAAGTCAGTGAAAATCTTCAGCAATCATATGAGAGAAGAAGGCTCCAGCAGAAGAATCTTCCTTCTTGAGATAATTTTTAGGAGCAATGGCCTTTGCTAGAGTTTTCTTTGGGCTTAGATTGCCTTTGATAGTGTACTTGGGGGGTCCTGGGATTGGGTATTGTACGTTGTCGAGGAGGTGAACTATTACCTGATTTTTTTGGGCGTGTTTTAGGAAGTTGGCATTCAATAAGGTTGGAATCCCAATGGTTACGAGGATCGGCAGTTGATGAAGCTGACAGGCGCTTTATCAGGAAATTAGAATCCCGTTGATTATAGACGAAGTACTGTATTTGGCTCCCGTTTCGATTTTGAGAAGCTCATTCCACGATTCTTGCGATCAGGGTGATTCATCCTTTGAGATATCTGACATGATTTGAAGCAGCAATGGCACTTACGTTGAAGGGATGAGGATCGATTCTGGCGAGGTACTAAGATAACTCGGTCCTGCCAAGGTTCGGAGATAGCTCGACCCTTCCGAGGTACTGAGAAGCTCGGCCCTGCCAAGGTTTGGAGACCATCTCTGGTGTTGGCATCGAGACCGATGATAGCATTGGTACTAACTCTGGAGTCGGTGAGGAGACTGACTTCGGAATTGGTGCTAGGGCCAACTCCGAGGTCGAGTCGGTGCTAAGGCCGACTGGGGCCGAGTTGGTGCTGAGGATGACTTTGGAGGTTGAGTTTGGAGACGAGGCCGTCTTGAAAGCTAGGGCCAAATCCGGCAATGAGGCCACCTTGGAAGCTGGGGCCACTTTCGGAGATGAGGCTGCCTTGGGGCCGAGTCGGTGCTAAGGCTGATTAGAGCCGACTTTGGAGTCTATGGCTGAGTCCGAAGATGAGGCCGCCTTGAAGCTGGGGCGCTTCCGAAGATGAGATCGTCTTGGAGGCTAGCGCTGCCTTAACTTCCACAGTTAACTCATACGCTGCTTCATCAGTCATATCACATGACAGTTTATCTTTTTTCAAACATGATAATTAATGAGTCAGAAATTAAAAGTGACTCTAGTCTTTTCGTCATATACATAGATGTTGGTGCAACGATAATTTTATCCCGCATCAATACCCATCCGAGACTTCGCTTTGTGAACAAGCTTCTATGGTTGAATTTTAGATAGTTTATCTCTAAGTATTGGGATATAGATAAGTACATAGATAATTATAGTGCAGAGAGGTCACCCTCCTTTTCTTAAAAAAAAAAAAAATTCTTTAGTGGTAAGGACGACGTTGGGAAATTTCCAATAACATCAGCATGGGAATGAGACGATTAGTTTTAATGGAACATCACAGCCTCAGCAAACTCTGCACGTAGACAAGCTCTGGATGGGTGGCGTCGCTGTCTAAGTACCCCAGGCTCTCGAGGTTGCTGCTTCAGGAAAATATAAAAAGAAAAAGATGCCGCAAAAGTCAGCATGCTTGTGACTTAAAACAGCTTCTCAATTTCTTCATTGCTGCCAATTTGGTATTGAGTCATTTTCTCTTCTTCCTATTGTCAAGTCTACATCATGGCTATTGCTCTCTCTCTCTCTCCCTCTATAGATCTCTCTCTCTCTTACTCGGTCTCCAATTTCTTGATACAAAACTCCAAACAGAGCTTGACACATGTAGTGCCTTTGGCAAAGGTTGGCTATGAAGCAATGTTTCCCACCTAAAAATAAGCAGATGGATGGTTTGTATCAGCTATAAGACAGATCTCATGGTCACGTCCTCAAGTCTTAGCGGCCGACTGCAGAAAACGAAAGCAGATGGAATCCTTAGCATATGACACATAAAATAGCTGAATAATGTGTGCAAAGTTTTGGCAAGATTCGAAGACTTCCACATTATGGGCATATGGTCTGAAGCACACCAAGTACAAATTGGCTGGTTTCGAGACTATTTGGTGGTGGTAGGCAAGCCTATGTCTGTGAGCCACTAGTTATGATATGATCAGTAAAGACCATGTCAGCAGTTATTATCAGAGATAACATCCATGTTTTGTTTTTTGTTTCTTTTTTCTTTTAAGGATATTAGCAAAATCCATCCTGTTCAAAATTCAGCAGATCAGTAGATGGTATCTCTCTCCTTGTATCATGTGCATGCTCAAGGGGTTGTTAAAAGAACTTGAATTAATCTATGAAAACTGAAAGAAAAATGTAGAAAACTAAATAACAGAGGGACATTCCAGCCAAGATTGGTCTAGTTTGAACTTGGATTATTCCAAAGGAATTAACTACCATCACTGACCTTTGCAATGAAGTGAAACATGCATAGGCCCATGTATAATTATTCATTTTTAAACAGTGTTTGATATGATCATTTAATTTATAAATTTCAAGGCAATGAAATGTAATTTAGTACTAAACTGTTAACTGTATGTTGTATGGTACATCATCAAACAGGGCAGGTTGTTTACCCCTCCTATTTCTGTTAGCAAAAGAATTGGCTTTGTAGCATGTTTATCATAAGAAGGGGGAAAAACATGACCCTAACTTGCCATTGTTTTCATATAGGTGTCTAAGGGATCTTCTCTTTTAGTATTGAATTAGAAGTCATCAGTCAACAAAAAAAAAAAAAAAAATAGAAAACCAAATGCACGGTGCTAATTATTAGTGCAGGGTCACTAAAGGGGCAGAAGTAAAAGGACTCAGTAGAGAATCGTCTGTTTGATTGATTTTGAAAGCATGGCTTTGAGTTTGTTGGATTGAACACGGGAATTGAAATTGCATATGAGAATTGGGTGAAATTACATGAAGTGTTTCACTCGAGATGGACTCCTCCTTCTTAATCATAGTGAGAGTGGACTCCTATCTCTTCCATAGCTCTTCTTAAAGATTCTAAGATGAAACATAGTAGTGTGAGAGGGAGAGATCGCTCGTATTACTCTTCTAAGAGAGTGTTGTGATTTTAAATTTCTGAGCGCAGAGTTCTTTTATTCTCCATAGAAACTATAGTCTGGGAGTTACAAAAACTATATGAAGGGTCTCTTTCATTTGTGGCCTGATTAGATTGAGAAATATTGAGTTAACCCATCATAAGCGCCCTAACAAGACCCAAAGTTCAATAGAATTTATCTAGAAGAACTTTTTAGGATTGTCCATGGGCCAAGCTAGTTCATACTCCATTATGCTTAGCTTTATATGGGTACACCATTTAATGACTGAAGGAAGGTAAAAAAGACAGGCTTGCTTGTAAAACAGCCTGAGCTTGTTGAGCATCATCAAGAAAAAGTTTATATTTACATGTTCCAATATATCTACAATACATCGCCTGTGCCATACATAGCTTATGACTGCTGCATCAATTGATAGACTATAAGACTCGACTGAACTGCGCTTGATTGTTGGCTCCACCACTTCCAAGATTAGCTAGTGTATAGTTATTTACCCACTGATTGACTGCCCTTGTTGAGCCACACCCTATCACTGAACCATAAATGAAAACTTTTCGGCCTCTTGACCTCCATCCATCTTGCATTACTAGGACACTTGTGGTTAGAATTCAAAGTCCTATTTGACAGTGCTTAATTGTGACCAGAGGTACAAGAAACTTGGCCGTTGTTTTATAGGCTAGGAGAAATTCAAGCTATCAAAGCTTAATACACAACAGGCTAAATAATACACTCACCTTTATAAAGGATGCGTGCATGATTATATATGCTTGTATTTCAGGCTGTGTTTGATATGGGGGATAAGGGGATATCCCTGAATATCCTTTCTTATCCCCAAAAGCTATAGCTAAAGGGGATAGTTCTGAAAAAGTTTAACCATAGGGGATAACCCATGTTTAACCATGGGTTATCCCCTGAACTTATTCCCTAGGAAACCCAGGAACAACTAAAGTTATCCCTTGATGGCAGACTTATAATTTTAAAAAGGTGCTTATTCCCTCAGCTATCCTCTGGATAAATGCTATCCTATACATTTATCCAGGGATAGCTTTTAGGGAGTCAAACACTATCTCAATGTATCCAAATCTATCTCCTGCATTTTTTTTAGTTTGTTAATGAACGAACTTTAAATAAATGAGCACATATAAGTAGTCTCACTTTGAAAAACTGGAGACCTTTTTCTTCATTTTCTGGTTCATTTCCATCATAATACTAACATAAACCCATTTAATGCCTCCATTCTCAATTAGCTACTAATCCTAATCTCTTGATGATGTTATTATCATTGTTTTGCCCTATTAGCTTTTTCTCCTCAGATTTATACAGCTGCCTTGAAGATTGTATGGATTAGTGGAGACTATGGTATCCCAAATTTAGTCCTACATTGTATAGGAAAGAAAGTATTATGTGCTTATAACTCAAGTCTATTTGTTATCCATTAACTTTCACTCAAGTTTTTGAGCCACGTGATTTTGATTCGCTAACAGAATTAATTGGACCAGTATGTAAACTTGATGTGTTATAGAAACATTAGAATCAATCAACCACATCATCAGGAATACTATAATGGCTCATTTCATCAATAACATTTGTGGTGCCACTTGTTTGCCCAATCCAAACTCAGCTACCACAGGGAGCATAACAGAGAGCAGAAATTAAGAATTATCACAATGAAAAAATTTAAGTCCCACACAAACAAGCATGCGAAATATAGAAGCTACTTTATATTTGAAAAATCCATGCCATATAGATTCAAAGTAAGACAAGCACTATATTCTAATTATTGACCCACTTATTGATTTTGATGATTAACAAAAGCTATGAGTATATTTCTTATGTTACTAATGTAATTGACATATGTTTCAGGAATTTAGAAAGGTAAATTATTCAAATGTTAAATAGAAAATTAGTTTGAATCAGTGTTTAAAGGTATTTGTCAAAGTTTAGAAGTTAGAGCCGACACCCACAGTCAGTAGAGCCGACTCCAGAGCGTATCAGAACAGTTTGAAACTTTCGGTACGGTTTAGAGTCGACACCTAAAAAGTTAGAGCTGACTCTAACCTGAGATACAGAGAACTATTTTCTGCTTTAGATTTTAGAGCCGACACCTGGATATTTAGAGCCGACTCTAACATGAGAAACATAGACTACATTTTGGGACATTATTAGAGCCGACACCCCAGGAGAGTAGAGCCGACTCCAGATCGCGATGTGTTACACCACAGAATCTCGGAGCCGACTCCACGATGGACTTTTTGTTACTATTTTTGGAAACCCGACTTAGAGCCGACATCTGAAAAGTTGGAGCCGACTCCAACATGTCAGAATCGATTTTTCAAATCTGTTAGAGTCGATTCCAATGGTAATATTTTTTCACCTATCCTCCAACGGATTTATTTCTTTGCGTGAGGAAGTAATCCAAGTACATTTCAACGGCTATTTTTTACCTAATCTTGGATTAAGAAGGATTTTAAAAGGGGCTTCGTCCGTTCAAAAACAGAGAACGAAAGAGAAGAGAAAAATGAAAAGAAAAAGAGAGAAATCAAGAAGTTTTCAAAAAGCCAATCATTTGATGATTGTGCTGATGTAAATTGTATATAAATTGATATATTAATAAAAATTATTTGGAAGTTTATTCATTACAAGAACATCTTCTTAAAATTCCTAATAGTAATGAAGCCCTCAGAATCTTCCTTCACGATAAAGGAGGATTTATCTTTGAAGGTCCTTAAAAGAGTTCGTGACCAAATGATATACTATGACAGGGCATAGTACTATCAATTATAGGACGTTGTATATTATATTTGTTGGTTGTCCTCTTAACCAAGGAGTGTAGAGACACTGGTATGACATACAGGTGAAAGTGTAGGAGTATATTTCACCAAACGTGACTCATTTCCGGATACTCTACTGTCAAGAGTTAATCCAAGAAGATATAGGTATAAGTATCATTCAGATCTGAAGATCACAATCAGTGGCTTACAAGAAACTCATTGTACTTAGGTGCCGGACCACCTGGATTTCTAATCCAGCTATGAAAGGTTACTGGGTGCAGTCAAGTACTTATGGTAGTCAGTTGTGGATCAAGATGGAATTTGACCTATCCCGTTAAAAGAGAAATGCTTGTGTTTCAATTTAGCAAGACCTTGGCCAAGGCACTTCATGTGAAAGTCACATGATCACTAAAATTGAAATCACTTTATGGATTTGATGTTTAGAGTTGACAGGCTCTTAAGCCATCCTTAGCATTTGTGGTCAAGAGGATGAATTATATGATAACTGTTTCTTAGGGTTCTTGGAGTTTGCTCGGCAACTCTTCGACCTATCCGGATGTCGGGTTCCATTGCTAGATGGGCACATCGATTAGTATAGAAAATTATTTCTATGCTCAGCTTAGGTTCGAACCTAGAGAGTCACACGCATAGAAGTTTCTAGGATGATCTATTTGCTGATCAATGATTGAGAATCGTATATGATTTAATTAATCAATTTGATTGATTGAATTATCTCAATTGGATTAAGTACAAGTGAATAAGATTCAATTTGGTTTAGTCTATTAGAAGGACTAATCAATTTCAAATATTGATTTGAAATTAGATTTGATTTGGATTTAAATAGATTCAGGATTAGCCAAATTTGATTTGGGCTAGGACCATGATCTATATTGGTTTAATCCAATAAATTCAAATTAGCTTAAAACCAAAAATCCAAACCCATGTGTGAAAAAGGTTTTCTCGCATGATGAGATAACTAAAATATCATCTCATGAGAAATTAAATTCTCATGCAGAATTTAATTTATAACTTTTAGTCTTCTTCAAATGATTCCCAAGTTCAAAAAATAAATTTTGCTAAAAGGTGCCTCTTTGGAAGAGCACTCCACACAACATTGACTGAATTAATGTGCCTCTTTGGAAGAGTGCATTGACAAGTGTGTGAATTAATGTGCCTCTTTGGAAGAGCACTCCACACAACTCTCATGCATTGACAAGCGTATGAATTAATGTGCCTCTTTGAAGAGCACTCCACACAACTCTTCATGCATTGATAAGTGTGTGAATTTAATATGTCTCTTTGGTTTTCACAAAAATAGCAGAATTCTAAATGTTAGAATTCAATAGGCTGGCTAATATGAAACTATAAATAGAGGACATCCCTCACCAGATAACAAAACACAAGATCAAAAGAGATCAAAAATTCTAAACAGTTAGAACCAATGTTACAGTTCTAAGAGTTAGAACAGAAAATTCTGGTGTGATTTTAGTGTTAGCAAAAGCTTGGTGGATCTTGGAGGAAGATTCAAGTGGAAAAATTCAAGATCAGCAAATTATTTTTCCGCGAGCTAGCACTCCCAGAAATCCGATCATTCGGGGGCTTCGCGTGGACAATACTAGAGGCCGACGATTGAACGGCTGCAGAGCACAAAGGATTTACCTACTATTCTTAAGGTGAGTGATTTGATCCTTAGATCTTAAGGCAGGCTTCAAGATGAGTAGTATGACTTCTCATCTTGAAGATTAAGATATGATCTTAATTATTTAATTTATATGCAATACTTAGATCAAACGATCTTATAATATAAGGCAAAGATATGATCTTGATGCATGTTAGAAAGATTAATATGTAATCTTTAAATTTCCGCATTGATAATTGATAATTGTTATCAAATTTCAATAAAATCATATGCCCTCTAGCCGGAGTCTGATAGGTACTCTCCCAACAAATGGTATCAGAGCAATGGTTTCTTATTGATCTAATTTATTGCATGTAAATTAATGTTCTTATTAATTGTGTAATTATGGCTAAAACTAATCGCAAGGCTATATGGTCACAGATGGATTGAAAATCCAAATTACCCATTCAATGAGGTATTCTGTGACATATTGCCGTGCTATTGTTTTATCATTGATGCTCAATCCAAAGATAATTTAAATTGAGCTTAAGCATCAAAACATAGATTACACGCACTCTCAAAAGATGTTTTATATTTGATACATATTGATGTTGTATAAAAGCATGATATTTGCATGTTTAGTATAAAACATAGATATGATATATGATGGCATGATGTCTATGTTATGAAACATACAAATATTTATGAGAGTCTAATTTGAATGTCAAATGTTAATTCATAATCTCTTTAGATATGATCTAAATATAGGAATTATGAGTAGTAACATAATACATGTGATGCTTGATTGAAATATATGACATGTAAACATGAAATATATTTAATCTTTTGGGTTAGCTAAATCGGGTCCATAAAGGGTTAGACCCTAAGGTTTAAATCAACTGGACTAAAAGAGTATTTGAACAAATCTAATTAGATTAGGTTAAGAATGCTCTAAATCAAACAATAGTTGTAGTTGATCATGTCCTTCTCTTTGATTAAACCAAATGGAAGTAGATTAGGCTCCGTGGTTGAGCATGAATCTCTTAGATGGTCAAATCAGAATTGGTTAACCATATGATGTCAAGGTGAGTTGGCAAGTTGCTCTAGGATCAACGATCGAATGGTTTTTAATTGGGAGCTACTCGTATTGATGCGTCTTTAACGAGTTAATGGCATATCCCTCCCATCGATCTCACTCACCTGGTCAATGTGGTGAACCATTTATGATTCAGATCATTTACCTGATTCGGGTTGACCCATGCCTGTAAGGAAATCAGTCTGACTGATTTAGGTGCCACTTAACCTGACTTAATCTTGTTTCATTCTACCCATTTCATACATTCAGTGGGAGAACTTGATTAGTCAATTTGTCTTCAAATTATAAAATCCTCTAAAATTATTAGGTCCTTAAAATGAAATAGTTATATGATAACTAGATCATAGCCTCCCATTAAGGTGGGTGATAATGAGTCCGATGTCTTGATAATCATTGGAGGCACTCCATGCCTGGTGCTTGTCAACCATCGAATTATCATTCATTATATGATAAGTCAGCGTAACTATTAAATAGACAGTCAGGTGAGCCGAGCTTCACTCGGGCTTGGTTGTCTATTGATAGGTTACACTGATTATATCATTTAATGGTTGGACCTAACCAGAACTTTCAGTGGAGGCACTCCATGCCTGCTGAAGAGGTACATGGGGCAAAACTGAACACTAAGAATTGTTTTGGAAACAATTGGTTTTGAACCTACTCTTAGATGCATATGGGTTGGCCAAGCTTCACTTGGGCCTGTATGTAGTCTATGTAGATCTTAGTGCCCGCTAAAGAATTAAGAATAATTCTTCGAATTGGGGTGTAGAGGCTGCCAATTTAAACAAAATAGTGGAGAATCTTTAGACTAAAGTCCAAGTCTTTAGACTGAATCAATTTATATACTAATAAACTTTAGTTTTTCCTTATGCAGAAAATGGCCACTAATTTATCATTAAGGTCCCTATTGGATAGTGACAAGTTGAATGGTTCAAATTTCAATAGCTGGTTTAGAAAACTTAAGATCGTCCTTGAGCATGAGAGGATTCTATATATTCTTAATAATCCTGCACCAAAGATACCTGATGCAAACACACAAAGTTCTGAGAAAGACACTTATCAGAAGTGGCTCAATGATAGAACTAGCGTACGTTGCATCATGCTAGCAGCAATGAACGATGAATTCGGTCGCCGGTTCGAGAATGCTCAGCCAGAAGAAATCATTCAAGCGTTGAATGAATCTTTCGGCACACCTGACGACGTTGAAAGGCACAAGACTAGTTGTGCTATTTTTAATGCTCGAATGAGGGATGGATCTCCTGTCACTGATCATGTATTGTACATGATCGAGAAGATAGAACTGCTAAGCAAGCTCGGCTTTCCCCTACATGAGCAGTTGGGAAAAGATGCGATCCTGAATTCCTTGCCTCCATCCTTCCGACCTTTCCTTACTCATTTTCGAATGACAAAGCCTGCAGTCAACTACCACGGTTTGTTGGGGTTGTTACAGAACTTTGAGAAGGATAACCAGCTCTCTAAGGGTTTGGTTAATGTGGTTGAAGGATCTAAGGTAGGGCGTCAACCCTTTGGGAAAGGGAAGAAGAAAAAGAATAAGAAAAAGGTGCAACATGCTAGGACATCTATAAGGGGTCAGATGCAGAAGAAGAAAGTTGATAAAAGTCAAGCTGAATGCTTTCATTGCAAGATGCAAGGGCACTGGAAGAGGAACTGTCCTCTTTACATTGCCACACTTGATCCAAACAGGCCGAAGAAGAAAAAGGGGCAAGATGTTGCTCAACAAGGTATTTATATGATAACACCTTGTAATTTTTCTGTATATGATAATCAGACCTGGGTATTGGATACCGGGAGTCCTTTTAACATTTGCAATTCATTGCAGGGACTACAGGTCACTAAAGATTTGAGGACAATGAAAGATTCCTTAATGTCGGCGATGGAAGATTAGTTCCAGTTCTGGCATTAGGAGTTCTTGAAATAGTTTTCAATAGAAATGTCATTATACTAAATGATTGTCATTTTTGCCCAACGTTCTTGTTGAACGTAATTTCTGTAGGCCTTCTGGCCAAAAGTCATTATGAAATTTCAATAAAGGATGTTACTTTGAATATCATTATGAATGGAGTCACTGTAATGACTGGGCATTTATCTAATGGCATTTATATATTATCACAGCCTGTGAATGTAGTGTACAAATCAAGTAAGCGCCCTAGAACAACTGATGTCACAGACATTTATCTTTGGCACCATCGGCTGGGTCATATCAATAAGAACAGATTAAACAGGTTAACTCAGGAGGGCATCCTTCGAGTTGATGATTGTGAATCATTAACTACCTGTGAATCCTGTCTTCTTGGTAAAATGACCAAGTCATCTTTTACTGGAAAAGGTGAAAGAGCTAAAGAGCTATTAAGTCTAGTACATACTGATGTATGTGGACCAATGAGCACTTGTGCCAAAGGTGGATATTACTACTTCATTACTTTTACAGACGACCTTTCTAGGTTCGGTTATGTCTATCTTATGCGACATAAATCTGAATCGTTTGAAATGTTCAAACAATATCATAAAGAAGTAGAAAAACAAACAGGAAAATGTATTAAGATCCTTCGATCAGATCGAGGAGGCGAATACCTTTCCAATGACTTTGTGACATATTTAAGGGAGAATGGGATTCTCTCCCAATGGACTCCTCCAGGAACACCACAACATAACGGTGTGTCGGAAAGGAGGAATCGAACTCTGTTAGACATGGTTCGGTCCATGATGGGTTTTGCAAGCTTGCCAATATCCTTTTGGGGATATGCATTAGAATCAGCTTGTCATATTCTCAATAAGGTTCCAAGTAAGTCTGTTTCAAAAACTCCACATGAGATGTGGTATGGACATAAACCGGTAATCACCTATCTGAGAGTCTGGGGGTGTCCAGCTTATGTGAAACGTGCAAAATCAGACAAACTTGAACCCAAATCTGACAAATATTTTTTCATCGGCTATCCGAAAGAAACCAAAGGATATTACTTCTACAATACTGAAGAACAAAAGTTGTTCATTAGTAATAGAGCAGTTTTTCTTGAAAAGGAGTTCCTTAGTGAAGGAACAAATAGCTCTAATGTTGAACTTGAGGAAGTTCATCAAGTAGAAGGAACAACACAAACCAGTGAACCCTTAGAATCTGAGTTGATTAGATCAAACTCAAAACCCATTTTAGATGCACCATTAAGGCGATCTGGTAGAGTACCACATCAACCGGACAGATACTTAGGTTTCTTGGTCCAGAACGATGATCCTGTTGAACTCGATGAGAACAACGAGGATCCGATCACCTATATGGATGCTATGCAAAGGACTGACTCTAATAAATGGCTTGATGCCATGAAATCCGAACTTGATTCCATGAAGGACAATAATGTATGGACATTAGTTGACCCACCCGAAGGGATAAAACCCATAGGGTGTAAGTGGGTTTTCAAGAGGAAAAGAGGCGCAGACGGAAAGGTTGAGACCTATAAAGCACGTCTGGTTGCCAAGGGGTATCGTCAACGTTATGGTATTGACTATGACGAAACGTTTTCTCCTGTGGCAATGCTGAAATCCATTCGGATTATGCTAGCTATAGCAGCACACTTAGATTATGAGATTTGGCAAATGGATGTTAAAACCGCTTTTCTAAATGGTGATTTAGAAGAACAGGTGTATATGATACAGCCTGAAGGTTTTATATCTGAAGACGAGTCTAAAGTGTGCAGGCTACAGAAGTCTATTTATGGACTTAAGCAAGCATCTAGGAGTTGGAACATACGATTTGATAAAGTGATCAAATCTTATGGCTTTATTAAGAATAAAGAAGAACCTTGCATTTATAAATGGGCTAACGGTTCCGTTATTGTATTTCTTGTATTATATGTGGATGACATTCTCTTAATCGGGAATGATGTCCCTGCATTACAAGGAATAAAGACATGGTTATCATCACAATTCTCCATGAAAGATCTGGGAGAAGCATCATACATCCTCGGGATGAAGATCTATAGAGATAGATCTAAGAGGATGCTTGGTTTATCCCAATCTACGTACATTGACACAGTGCTAAAGAGGTTTAGCATGGAGAATTCCAAGAAAGGCTATCTTCCGATAGGCCATGGAATTCATCTTTCTAAGAAGGATTGTCCGACAACTCCTAATGAAAGAGAACGTATGAGTCGAATTCCATATGCTTCGGCAGTAGGATCGATTATGTACACCATGACATGTACAAGACCAGATGTGGCATACTCACTAGGAGTAGTGAGTAGATACCAATCTGATCCAGGAGAAAACACTGGCAAGTTGTTAAGACAATCCTTAAGTATTTGAGAAATACTAAGGACCAGTGGTTAGTCTATGGAGAGTCTGATTTGAAACTTGTTGGATATACTGATTCCAGTTTCCAATCAGATCATGATGATAGCAAAAGTGTATCGGGTTTCGTGTTTATCCTAAATGGTGGAGCTGTTTGCTGGAAAAGTTTCAAGCAACATACAGTGGCAGATTCGGTGTGCGAGGCAGAGTACATCGCTGCATCAGATGCTGCGAAAGAAGCTGTGTGGCTGCGAAAGTTTATCTCCGAGCTTGGAGTGGCACCTTCCATAGATGGACCAGTCCTGTTGTACAGTGACAGTACTGGTGCCATAGCTCAAGCAAAGGAACCACGAGCACATCAGCGCACCAAGCACATACTGCGTCGGTTTCATCTTATACGAGAGATTGTAGACCGAGGTGACATAAATCTTCAGAAGATTGATGGAAAGGAAAACCTAGGTGACCCATTTACTAAAGCACTCAGCATCAAGGAGTTTGATGACTATAAATTGAAGATGGGTATTAGATACTGTAATGAGTGGCTTTAGGCTAAGTGGGAGTTTGTTGGGAATTGTATCCTAAAGCCAATCATTTGATGATTGTGCTGATGTAAATTGTATATAAATTGATATATTAATAAAAGTTATTTGGCAGTTTATTCATTACAAGAACATCTTCTTAAAACTCCTAATAGTAATGAAGCCCTCAGGATCTTCCTTCACGATAAAGGAGGATTTATCTTTGAAGGTCCTTAAAAGAGTTCGCGACCAAATGATATACTATGACAGGGCCATAGTACTATCAATTATAGGACGTTGTATATCATATTTGTTGGTTGTCCTCTTAACCAAGGAGTGTAGAGACACTGGTATGACATACAGGTGAAAGTGTAGGAGTACATTTCACCGAACGTGACTCATTTCCGGATACTCTACTGTCAAGAGTTAATCCGAGAAGATATAGGTATAAGTATCCTTCAGACCTGAAGATCACAACCAGTGGCTTACAAGAAACTCATTGTACTTAGGTGCCGGACCACCTGGATTTCTAATCCAGCTACGAAAGGTTACTGGGTGCAGTCAAGTACTTGTGGTAGTCAGTTGTGGATCAAGATGGAATTTGACCTATCCCGTTAAAAGGAGAAATGCTTGTGTTTCAATTTAGCAAGACCTTGGCCAAGGCACTTCATGTGAAAGTCACATGATCACTAAAATTGAAATCACTTTATGGATTTGCTGTTTAGAGTTGACAGGCTCTTAAGCCATCCTTAGCATTTGTGGTCAAGAGGATGAATTATACGGTAACTGTTTCTTAGGGTTCTTGGAGTTTGCTCGGCAACTCTTCGACCTATCCGGACGTCGGGTTCCATTGCTAGATGGGCACATCGATTAGTATAGAAAATTATTTCTATGCTACCGGCTTAGGTTCGAACCTAGAGAGTCACACGCATAGAAGTTTCCTAGGATGATCTATTTGCTGATCAACGATTGAGAATCGTATATGATTTAATTAATCAATTTGATTGATTGAATTATCTCAATTGGATTAAGTACAAGTGAATAAGATTCAATTTGGTTTAAGTCTATTAGAAGGACTAATCAATTTCAAATATTGATTTGAAATTAGATTTGATTTGGATTTAAATAGATTCAGGATTAGCCAAATTTGATTTGGGCTAGGACCATGATCTATATTGGTTTAATCCAATAAATTCAAATTAGCTTAAAACCAAAAATCCAAACCCCATGTGTGAAAAAGGTTTTCTCGCATGATGAGATAACTAAAATCTCATCTCATGAGAAATTAAATTCTCATGCAGAATTTAATTTATAACTTTTAGTCTTCTTCAAATGATTCCCAAGTTCAAGAAAAATAAATTTTGCTAAAAGGTGCCTCTTTGGAAGAGCACTCCACACAACTCTCCGTGCATTGACAAGTGTGTGAATTAATGTGCCTCTTTGGAAGAGCACTCCACACAACTCTCCATGCATTGACAAGCGTGAATTAATGTGCCTCTTTGGAAGAGCACTCCACACAACTCTTCATGCATTGATAAGTGTGTGAATTTAATATGTCTCTTTGGTTTTCACAAAAACAGCGGAATTCTAAATGTTAGAATTCAATAGGCTGGCTAATATGAAACTATAAATAGAGGACATCCCTCACCAGATAACAAACACAAGATCAAAAGAGATCAAAAATTCTAAACAGTTAGAACCAAGTGTTACAGTTCTAAGAGTTAGAACAGAAAATTCTGGTGTGATTTTAGTGTTAGCAAAAGCTTGGTGGATCTTGGAGGAAGATTCAAGTGGAAGAATTCAAGATCAGCAAAATTATTTTTCCGCGAGCTAGCACTCCCGGGAATCCGATCATTCGGGGGCTTCGCGTGGACAATACTAGAGGCCGGACGATTGAACGGCTGCAGAGCACAAAGGATTTACCTACTGTTCTTAAGGTGAGTGATTTGATCCTTAGATCTTAAGGCAGGCTTCAAGATGAGTAGTATGACTTCTCATCTTGAAGATTAAGATATGATCTTAATTATTTAATTTATATGCAATACTTAGATCAAACGATCTTATAATATAAGGCAAAGATATGATCTTGATGCATGTTAGAAAGATTAATATGTAATCTTTAAATTTCCGCATTGATAATTGTTATCAAATTTTAAAATATGCATGCCTTGGGGATTAACTCTCCCAACAGCATGTACATTAGATTTACTGACATAGTAAATGGATTAAAGAGTCTTGGTAAGACTTATACTAACTCTGAATTAGTGCAAAAAATTCTTAGGTCTCTTCCAAGATCATGGAAAGCCAAAGTGACAGCAATCCAAGAAGCCAAAGACTTGAATATCCTACCTTTGGAGGAGCTACTCAGATCCCTTATGACCCATGAGCTTACAATGAAACAACATCAAGAGAAAGATGTGAAAAGAAAAGGACAATAGCACTCAAAGCTGCAGAAAATGAAAAGAGCAGCAGTGAAGATGATAAAGAAGATAATGAGACAGCTCTCCTTGCAAAGAAATTCAGAAAATTCATGTAAAGAAGGAGACCCTTCCACAAGAGAAAACCTGAAATTAAAATGAAAGGAGAAAAACAAAAAGACAAGGATAAGAACAAGGAAAAGGATCCCTTGATATGTTATGAATGCAAGAAATCAGGACATTTTAGATCTGAATGTTCTCAACTAAAGAAGGAATAAAAAGAAGAAGAAAGCTTATGTTGCAACTTGGAGCGACACGAAGAGTCTTCATCCGAAGATGATCAAAAGGAGGTTGCCAACATATGCTTCATGGCAAATGATGAAAATATGGTAAATTCTGAAACCCCCAACGATGATTTCACTTTTGATGAATTATATGATGCTTTTAATGAATTAGTTAATATTTCAGGATTTTGAGAACCAAAAATAAAACTTTAAAAACTGAAAACTTAGATCTTCTCAAAAGGAAAGATAAACTAGTTCTTAAGATCAAAAATTTGAAATCTGAAAAAGAAGACATGTTAAAAGAAAAGGAATCAATTTCTACTAAAATCTTAATTTGAAGAAAGAAATTAAAAATATAAGAACATTGTTGATAAATTTACAAATAGCTCAGAAAAACTTAATCTATTTTTGAACAATTAAAGAGCTATTTTTGATAAAGCTAGTTTAGAATATAGACCACACATGAAACAAAAATGTGTCAATAATTTCTTCATAAAGAAACCAATCAAAAATGATATTTCATGTTATCATTGTAACAAAAGGGACATAAATCTTATAAATGTAATTACAAAATGTCTCATAAGAATTTAAGTCATAAAGGTAAAAGATATGGGTTTCCAAAAGGAACGGTGTTTATGCTACTAATCATGAAGGACCCAAGAAGGCTTGGGTACCTAAATAAAAGATTTGATTGCCTTGCAGGAGTATCTTGCGGCCAAAGAATCAAAAAGAAAATGATATCTTGATAGTGGCTGCTCAAGACATGATGGGTGACAAAGCAATTCATCACCCTGAAAGCAAAAAGGAGGAGTTGTAACTTTTTGAGATAATGGCAAAGGCCAAATCATGGGCTTTGATAAAATTCAAATCACTCCATTCACTTTTATTGAAAATATTTTATATGTAGATGAATTAAAGCATAATTTAATTAGCATTAGCCAACTGTGTGATAAAGGTTTCAAAGTTTCCTTTGAAGCTTCTATTTGCACTGTATCAAATCCCATTGACAATAGCATTATATTTATTGGAAATAGAAATGGTAATGTATACTTAATTGATTTAGACAATTTGTCTACTAGTAACCATTGCCTAATTGCTGATAATGCTAAGGTAAATGAGATTGGATGGCTATGACATCTTAGACTAAGTCATGCAAACATATACTTAATTTCAAAATTGATTAGAATGGATTTAGTTAAAGGACTTCCAAAACTAGATTTTAAAAAAATAGAATTTATGATGCATGTCAATTTGGAAAGCAAACTAGGAATTCTTTCAAATCTAAAATATTGTTTCTACTACTAGGCCACTCGAGCTACTTCATATGAACCTTTTTGGACCTACTAGAACCACTAGTCTAGAAGGAAAGAAATATGGTATTGTGATAGTAGATGATTATTCTAGATTCACTTGGGTATTATTTTAGCTCACAAAGATAAGACTTTTCCTATATTTCTGAAATTCTTCAAGAAAGTCATAAATGAGAAAAATAACACTATAGTGTCTCTTAGAAGTGATCATGGAACTGAATTTAAAAATTATTTATTTAAAAATTTCTGCATTGAAAATGGCATTCATCATAACTTCTCAGCACCTAAAACACCTCAACAAAATGGAATTGTAGAAAGGAAAAATATAACTTTAGAAGACATGGCCCGTACCATGCTATGTGAAAGCCAACTCCCAAAGTATTTATGGCGGAAGCTATAAACACAGCATGTTACATCCTAAATAGAGCCTTAATTAGACCAATCCTTAAGAAAACTCCTATGAATTATGGTATAATAGGAAACCCAACATTAGTTACTTTCATGCATTTGGTTGTCGATGTTTTATTCATAATAACGGTAAAGATAATCTTGGAAAGTTTGACGCAAAATCTGATGAAGGTATATTCTTAGGATATTCCACTTCTAGCAAAGCTTATAGGGTATTTAATAAGAAGTATTTAATTGTAGAAGAGTCAATTCATGTAGTTTTTGATGAATATTTAGCATCAAGTTCTGAAAAGATAGATGATGAGGAAGATACAAATTTGCTTGAAAGAGATATTGAAAAATTGAATATAGATGTATCTTCAGATCATGAACCAGAGGTTAAGGATGATGATTCACCTAAGGATGAAGGTATTGATACTACTCGTAATGATGTAGATCTACCTAGAGATTAGAGATATGCTTATGGTCATCAAAGGACTTGATCATAGGTGATCCATCTCAAGGTGTAAGAACTAGATTATCAATAAGAAATATCAATAATCATCTTGCATTTGTGTCTCATATAGAACCTAAAATTATCGAGAAAGCCGAAAAAGATATAATTGGATGTTAGCTATGCAAGAAGAATTAAATCAATTTACTAGAAATAAAGTATGGACCCTAGTTGATTAACCCAAAGGTATCTGTTATAGGATCTAAATGGGTATTTAAAAATAAATTAGCTAAAAATGGCATTGTAATTAGAAATAAATCTAGATTAGTTGCAAAAGAATATAATCAGGAGGAAGGAATTGATTTTGATGAAACTTTTGCACTATTGTTAGATTAGAGGCAATTAGGTTGTTACTCGCATTTGCATGTCATATGAACATTAATTTTTTCAAATGAATGTTAAAAGTGCATTTTTAAACGGTTTAATAAATGAGAAAGTTTTTGTTGAACAACCATCTGGTTTTGAAGATCATGATTTTCAAAAAGAAAAATCTCTGTGTCCAAGCCCATCTATTGAAAAGAGATAGAAGAGGAATCCAACAAGCCTTTCAAGATCATATCCTAAGGATTTCCACCGATTTGAAGAAAAAGAGCAAGTGCCCTAAATTTTCAACCCTCCCTTCACCGAGTCTTTTCAAGAATCGGAGTTCAAGCTTTGAAGTTCTTTCAGAAAAGGAGAGGAAAAGAAGAAAAGAAGAAAAGCTCAACTTCACATTGCTTCAAAACAAGCTTTTCTATTCTCATTTATTCATATTGTTTATTTGCTCATTTGAAGAGCTTTTAATTTGTTGTACATGTATATTTGAATTGTTTGTTTTCTAATTCAATCAGGGGGATTGAATTAGTTGAGGTAGTTGACCTCGGGGTAAAGAGTAGCTTACGTTAGGTTTTGTGCTGGTGAACCTGTGAAAACCAGCTGAGTTCGTTGTGACTCCGGTGTAAAACAACAAGTTCAAGTTGTGATCTTGCAAAACAACTCAGTTGTAATCTGGGTGATTATAGTATGGACCCAAGAGTTGCTTGGGAGTGGACGTAGGTGTGGCTAACACCGAACCACTATAAATTTGTGTTTGTCGTGCTTATTTTTCTCTTTCTCTTCTTTTATTGTGTTCATCATTTATTGCATCACTTCACTTGTGCACATTAATCTTGTATAATTGGTTTTAAGTGTAAAATTTTTTAAAGAACCCAATTCACCCCCCTCTTAGGTTGCCATCTGGGCCAACATTAATAAAAATAACTTTAAAGTGACCTCAGTTTGGGTATAGGCTATAGAAATAGGTTCAATTAGAAGTTGATATGTTTGGTATCCTTAATAGAATTTGACTGAATGAGAAATTCTTGGAAACCAACATTTTTATAATTTTAAGATCTCTAATCTGTATATTAAGAGGAGCAATAACTCGAGTGAAAGTGATAGGATCATCTTCATTTCTAGAATGATCGCCCAACACAATAATTGTATATCTATATTTGAAAGCAACTGATATTGAATTAAGATTTAGGACTAAGATGCCTCTTATTTATAGAAAAAATTATCTAGTATTATTTTCTTATTATATTATATAATTTAATATTATAAATGCATAATATAATTATATATATAATTATATTATAATATTATGATACAATAATATTATAATTATAAGTAAAATTTAAATATTATAATAAAATAATATGAAATAAAATAAAGTATTATAATAGCTACAAAATATATGAGGAATAGTTTTGATTTATATGATTAATAATGATTTTTTATTTATATGGTACACCAAATTGATTAATTACGAATATTTGAGAACCTTTAATTATAAAATAAAATATATTAATATGGCAATCATTAGGTAACAATCATTCGTAATCCAAATATTATTTTGATGATCTATTTGGATGACTAAATGCATCCTAAATTAATTAAAATGATATCAATTGCACTAGCATAATAAAAATTATGATAAGATGCATATATCAAATTATAAATTATAAATAATGATTTATATGTTTTAAAATGTGAATAAATTTAAATTCATCAAGTTTAATAATAACAACAGAATAAAATTGTAGCCCTTCAACTTTTATAGTTATTTGATTATTAGGTTTATTTTCAATTATAGACATGTTTATTATGAATTAAATTATCAATTTGATTCTTAAAATTGAATTACCATTGTATCAATAGGCCATTCAGTGGTTGTCATTATCAACAGGGAAATCCAAAAGGAACCCGAGTTTTTGGTGTGGTCACTTGGAATAGAGACAGTCAAATTTTACTAAAATAATTTTATTAGCTTGAGGTATTATAAATACTAGTAGATGATACTATAATATAGTAGATTATCTGAATAGATCAAATTAATAGATTGTGTCTCATGCATATACTTTTATTTAATAATTTAAAAAAATAAAGAAAGAAGAAAAAAAAAAAGAAACATGTTGATTATATCAAAATTAGGAGGAACAAAAAAAGTTATAGTTGGTTATAAGTAGGGATGCTATTGCCAATATAATAACTTCTATAAGAAATGCTAATATGATTAAAAAAAAAGGAATAGTTTAAATAGCACTAATAATATCATCAAAAACGTTGTTAAAATACTTTTATGAGAAGGTTTTATTAAAAAGAAAATAAAAAAAAAATATTTCTTGGTATTTAAACTATTCCTAGTTATTAAAAAATATAAAAAAATATATTTATATATTTTTATAAAAAAAATATATTAAAAATATAAAAAATATATTATATTAAAAAAATATATTTATATTTTTTATTTATATTTATATTAAAAATATATTTATATTTATATAAAAATATAAATTATATTAATATAAAAAATATTATTTTAGTAATAATATTTATATTATATTTATATTTATTTATATAAAAAATTATATTTATATTTATATAAAAAATATAATTTTATTAATAAAAAAATATAAATATAAATTTTATATATTAAAAAATATATTTATATTAAAAATTATTTATATTTATATTTTTTTATATTTATATTAAAAATATATTTATATTAAAAATATAAAAAAAATATTTTATTAAAAATATAAAAAAATATATTTTATTAAAAAAATATAAAAAAATAAATATTTCTTGGTATTTAAACATAGAAAGATTAGGATGGAAATATATAGAACCATTTTAAAGCATATCAATTGATTCAGCTTACGAATTTATTTCAACAATCAACAAAATTTTTAGATTTTAGGTGAAATAAAAATTATAAATCTTTCTACTTTTCGAGGTATAATGGACATGTGGATAAATTCGAGTATAAAGAATTGAAGAAAAAAAATTTGTGTTATATATGGTGATGTAGCTAATGTAGCCACAAGGGCAATTTCGACAAAATTAAAACATTGGTGCGCCCCGGCATCTCCAAGTCCACCGAGTCGGCCCGACCATTCCTGGTCGGCCCTTCTCGGCCCCGACACCTCCAAGTCCGCCGAGTCGGCCCCGACCATTCCTGGTCGGCCCTCCTCGGCCCCGGCACTTTCAAGTCCGCCGTGTCGGCCCCGACCATTCCTGGTCGGCCCTTCTCGGCCCCGGCACCTTCAAGTCCACCAAGTCGGCCCCGACCATTCCTGGTCAGCCCTTCTCGGCCCCGGCGTCTCCAAGCCCGCCGACCCGGCCCCGACCATTCCTGGTCGGCCCTTCTCAGCCCCGGCACCTCGAAGTCCGCCGAGTCAGCCCCGACCATTCCTGGTCGGCCTTCCTCGGCCCGGCACCTCGAAGTCCGCCGAGTCGGCCCGACCATTCCTGGTCGGCCTTCCTTGGCCCCGGCACTCCAAGTCTGCCGAGTCGGCCCCGACCATTCCTGATCGGCCCTTCTCAGCCCCGGCGTCTCCAAGCCCGCAGAGTCAGCCCCGACCATTCCTGGTTGGCCCTTCTCGGCCCCGGCGTCTCCAAGTCCGCCGAGTCGGCCCCGACCATTTCTGGTCGGCCCTTCTCGGCCTCGGTACCTCCAAGTCCACCGAGTCGGCCCCGACCATTCATGGTCGGCCCTCCTCGGCCCCGGCATCTCCAAGCCCGCCGAAGTCACCCCGACCTTTCTTGGTCGCCCCGCCCCGGCACGTCCTAGTTGGCGGGGCTGGGCCGACCCAGACAAGCCTCGGCTCTCCCGGGAGGATCGAGACTTCCCGATTTCCTCCAAATCTGCCCCAACACGACCCTGGTAGCTCGGGACGCTACCTCTTTGACCCGCGCCGCCTGACAACGCAAGATCCAACTACCCACTGGCCACGCTGCTGATGGGACTTGACCCAACTACCTAATAGCCCCGCTGGCTGATGGGACTTTGCCCACCAAATCATTTTCTCCCTTTCTGATGAGACATGACCCACCAACCAGCGCAGATTCACGCAACTCCCAAGAACTCTGCGGACATTCCTTCTTCATGGAATCCCACGTGATCACGACAGGGTCAACCCCTATAAAAAGGTGAATTCACTCAATAAATAGGTATGTGCGATAACCCCAAAAAATTGCTATCCTAAGTCCCAGAGAGGAATCCTTCCTTCCCGGGAGCACCTTTTCATCTAAAAAGAGCTCGTTCGAGCTCCTCTTCTGTTGTGACCTCGATTGCTAACTTGGGCGTCAGAGGGTCCCACTGGAGAATCCTCTCCGGTCCTCGGACTTCTTTGCAGGCAACCTGGTGGAGCGAAGATTCGAGAATCAGTCCATTCCCGATGTTCAGGACCAGTGATTGGGCGTCATTAGATTGGCGCGCCAGGTAGGGGGAAGTTGGTGTAGAACGCAGCAAGTATCTCCGGGCTTCCCTGTGCTACATCTGGCCAAACTCTACTCCCCCCCTCTCTTCTCTCTTTGTAGCCATGGTGGTGACACAAGCTCAGGATGCTTCCATCAGCTGTCCAGCGGGGCTTCCCCCGCCAGTTAGGCAGTAGGAGGCCAACCCCCTGCTGCCGATCCTCCAGTTACCTGCCCACCACCGAGCGCAGCCGTCCAAACAGCGGAGCAATTGGCAACCCTCTCCTAGCAAGTCCAAACTCTCACTGCTATGGTCCACGGGCTCCAGCAGCAGCAGTCCGTGGCCACCCGCATCAAACCGCTCCCCCCGCCAGTCAGCATTCAGCAAGGGGAGGTTCTCCACGGCGGGAGGCCGGTCGGTGGGAAGTCGGTCAGCGGGAGGCCGGTCGTCGCCCAGCTTCCCCAAGGAAGTTTCTCCACGAGCCCTCCAAGCGGCCGCGGTCCCCTGATCGTGGCCCCAGCAAAATCCCTTCTGGGCTACGTCATCAAGAGGAGCCAAAGCGGAAGCCCCGACTCCCGTCTCCCTCTCTGTCTTCTTCTTCTTCTTCTTCCTCCTCCGAGCCATCTCGGAGGGCCCCAACAATCAGCCGACAGCCGGAGGAGCACCTGGAGGAGTACAACCGACGGCTGGACGAGCTCGCCAAAAAAATCAATCATCAGCCGGAGGAAGAGTTTGACACCCGTCCTCCTTACACCCACCGGATATTAGAGGAGCTTGTCCCCTCCAGGTTTCGCTTCCCCCAGGTGGACCCGTACGATGGTACGATAGATCCTCTCGACCATCTCGAGAGTTCTAAAGCAATGATGCAGGTCCAAGGCGCTTTAGACGCCCTTCTCTGCAAGGCCTTTCCCACTACTCTACGGAAGGCCGCTCGCGCGTGGCACTCGCGCTTGTCCCCTTACAGCATCGATTCCTTCCGAGAGCTGGAGAAGGCTTTCCTGGCGCATTTCGACGCCTGCCGATGAATTCCAATGGTGGCGGACAGCCTCTTCTCCGTACGCTAGAAGGAGGGAGAGTCGCTGCGGGACTTTGTGTCCCGGTTCAAAGCTGCAGCCCTCGAGGTCTACCATCTCGATGACTCGGTAGCAATGCTAGCGTTGAAGCGAGGACTCCTCCTGTCTCGCTTCACCTTTTCTTTGGATAAGAAGCCCCCGGGCTCTTATTCCGACCTCCTCCTCCGGGCTTAAAAGTACATCCGTGCGGATGAAGCTGACTTCACCCGCCGAGAATCTTCAATAAGCTCCGGCCACAAGCCCGCTCACCCTGAGCCAAGCGGGCCTCCTCGACACCGGCGAGCTGACCCGCCTCGCCGATTCGACAACTGGCGTAGAAGCCCTGTCCTCGACGAGAGCAAGCTCACACCTCTTCTCGCCCCTCGATCTCACATTCTGATGGAGATCGAAGGCGTGCCTTACCTCCAGCGCCCTCCTCCCATGAAGAAAGGTCCTCCCCGCAACAAAAGTCGCTACTGTCGATTCCACCGGGACTATGGCCATGACACTGATAGCTGCTACAGCTTGAAGCGGGCCATCGAGGAGCTCATTCAGTGGGGCTACCTTGGCAAATATGTTCAGAAGGTGCAGCAGTCGCTGCCGACCCTCATGGGGCCTCCGCCTGTTCAGGCCCCGGTCGACAACACCCCCACGGAGCGGACAGTCGGAATGGTATCCTGGGGGTCAGCCTCCACATCTAAGCGGCCGAGGGGGGAGGAGGCGCCGAGTAATGTAATTCCTAGGGGGGGATCTGCTATCATAGATAATGTAAACAATGAAGGCGTCGTCGTCTCTATGACGATCGCCAAGCACCTTGTAAAGAGGATATTAGTTGATAGTGCCAGCTCAGCTGACATCCTTACCTACGACGCTTTTGTTCGGATGGGATTATCTTTGGACTCCCTTCAGCCTGTGGCGACCCCTTTGGTCAGTTTCACTGGAGACTCCGTAAGGGTTGAAGGTGAAATACCTTTGCATGTAACAGTCGGAACGCCGCCATGTCAAAGCACAGTAATTATGAAATTCCTGGTTGTGAGGGTTCCCTTGGCGTATAACGCCATTCTTGGGCGTCCAGATTTGAACCTTCTGGACGCAGTTATTCCACCCGGCGTCTATTGGTGCAGTTCCCCACTAGTGAAGGAGTCGGAGAGATGCGCAGTGAGGTCAGCCCAGTCCTGCCCTGTTATCACGCGGTATCAAGTCCTTTGGAGGCTGAACCAACTTTTAAAGCATCCGACCCCAGAGACTCTAACAAGGGAGGGAACCAGCTGAACATCTTTTAACCTTCCCTCTTGGAGATGACCCGACAAGAACGTCCGTGTCGGCAGACTCCTTCCCCCAGAGGACCGGGAGCATCTCTTAGCCTTTTTGCGGGCTAATTCAGATGTTTTCGCTTGGTCAGCATCTAATATGCCCGGCATCCCTCCGGAAGTGATCACCCACAAGCTCAACATTGACCCGCGGCACCGTCCAATCCGCCAAAAGAAGAGAAGCTTTGCTCCTGATCGACAAAGGCTATTGACGAGGAAGTCAACAAGCTACTTAGTGCCAGCCACATCCGGGAGGCACACTACCCCAGTTGGCTGGCCAATGTGGTCATGGTGCGTAAGGAAAATGGGAGCTGGAGGATTTGCATAGACTTCACCGACCTCAACAAGGCATATCCAAAAGACAGCTTTCCCCTGCCAAGGATTGATCAGCTGGTAGATTCCACCTCCGGGCACGAACTCCTCAGCTTCATGGACGCCTTCTCAGGATATAATCAGATAAGGATGGACCCCAACGATGAAGAGCATACCTCCTTCATGACGGAAAAGGGCATTTATTGCTACAAAGTGATGCCTTTTAGCCTAAAAAATGCGGGGGCAACTTACCAAAGATTGATGAACATAGTGTTCCAGGACCAGTTAGGCCGGAATATGGAAGTCTATGTAGACGACATGCTGACAAAGAGCACATGCAACTCTGATCACATCTCCGACTTAGAGGAGACCTTCGACAACCTCCGTCGCTTCCAAGTTAAGCTGAACCCCAAGAAGTGTGCTTTTGGGGTCATGGCAGGCAAGTTCCTAGGCTTCATAGTGACCCAGCGGGGGATCGAGGCGAACCCAGAGAAGATCAGCGCCATACTCGACATGAGGCTACCGTCCAGCAAGAAGGAAGTACAGCGATTAACCGGGAGGATAGCGGCTCTAAGTTGTTTCCTCTCCAAATCGGCCGAGAGATGCTTGCCCTTCTTCAAGGCCTTGCGGAAGATGAATAGCTTCGAGTGGACAGACAATTGCCAGAGAGCCTTCGACGGGTTGAAGGCATTTCTGTCCTCCCCACCGCTCCTATCCAAGCCAAGAGACGGAGAAAGTCTTTTTCTCTACTTAGCCGTTTCTTCGGAAGCCATTAGTTCAGTTTTGGTGCGTCTCGACACTGATGGAACTCAAAGGCCTGTCTACTATGTGAGTAAGGTCCTCCATGATGCAGAAGTCAGGTATTCCAAAGTGAAAAAGGTTATCTTCGCCCTGATAGTCTCTGCTCGGCGTCTCCGCCCGTATTTTCAAGCCCATCATATTGTGGTGCTCACGAATCAAAAGGAGCTCGCCGGCATCACGGCTAACGGGACACCACTCGGCCCCGGCACGGCGGTGCCCCCGAGTCGGTTAAGACCCTAGCAACTCCGTACCCGATCGAGTCGCCCTTCAGGCGGCACACAAACCTCTGAAGTGGTTCAAAAGGAGCTCGCCGGTATTGTGGCTAACGGGATACCACTCGGCCCCAGCACGGCGGTGCCTCCGAGTCGGTTAAGACCCTAACAGCCTCGTACCCATCCGAGTCGCCTTTCAGGCAACACGCAAACCCTCCACGACGGCAGAATCAACCTCAACCATCTCTGGTCAATCCGAACGCCTCCAAAGTTAGGCTTGGCGTCGAGCCGCCCAGAGATCTTTCCAAGCCTTTGGGGATTCATGCGTAAAGTGAGCCTTCTTGCAAACAACCTACGACAGCACGAAACATCTTGAGTGACTGTTCATATGGCCGGCCTACATCCTAGAGACGCATTCGAATATTGGCTAAGTCCGGAATCACAGAACATCTCAGAAGATACTATATTCGGCTTCGATGTCGTCAGCGTATACGATTTGGCCACAAGAAGTAAAGCACAGTAAGGCATTTTTCTCAGAAGAAAGAAGACCGGATGGATCGAAACACAAAGAAGTTGGGAGGAAAAGTCTTTTTCATTAACTATTGAAGAAAGGTACAAAATTGTGCCTGAGGCCGGTTACATACAATAAAGTAAAAGAAAAATAACTCAAGGCTCGCCAGGACCGGGCTTCTCTTTTCCCTTTTTCTCCGCAGGCTCCTCGTCAGAATCCCCAGGTCGGATGTCTTCAAGTTCAGCAATATCGATCTTGAGGGCCACGGATACTCTGACCTTGCACATTTCGAAGCCCTGAATATAAGCATCGAGGCTGGCCTCAACGACTTCTTGCTTAAACTCCGGCGAGGCCTTATAATTGGAGACGGCCTGCCCCGCCTTGGCTTCGGCCCGCTGCGCCCTTGCCTCAGCCTCCCAGGCCTTGCTCTCGGCCTCTTCGGCGCGGGCGCTGGCCTCGTCAGCACAGGCCACCGCCCCAGCCTTCTCCGAGCCTGCCTCCGCTGCCACCTTCTCCGCGGCGGCCACTCTCTCTGCCGCAATCTGAGTTTCCTCCTCGGCGCGTTGAAGCCGCCGAGTCAACTCCTCGTTCTGCGCCGCGGCGGCCTTCAATCTCTCTGAGGCCAATTCCATTTTGGCCTCGGCCACGGAGGCTCGGCCGCTCTCGGCTTCAGCCCGACTCTCCATCTCCCTCAGGCGATCGGCCCAGCTCTCCTCGCGGGCCGAGGTTTCTTGATGAAGGCGAGCAAGGCTTTCGGCTTGCGCCATGCTCTCCTTCTTATATCTATCGGCCCACGCCAGGGCCTTGGTTATTGCGGTGGAAGAATGGGCCAGCACCTCGCGAAGGCCCAATGCTCCATTGACCAACTGTAGCAGAGGAAGCGTGTCAGCTACGAGAAGAAGAAGAAATATGGGAAAAATGAGAAGTGTTCAAAATTTTCCTGGACAACAGAGACCATGACCATTCTAGGAGTGCGGAGTGACTCATTCCCCGTGTCTCCTCTTCAAACTCGGTGGTTCGGACTCCTGACAGGAGGCGGAAGGCATGCGCGGCGTCCGCCATTGTGCTGACCGGGGGAACCAGCCTCGTCTGCCCCACCTACGGGCCTTCGGCTTGGGGGCGGGCCGGGTGCCAGGCCGATTGGTGGGATGAGCTCCCCGACTCACCCCTTTGCTTCTCGGTCACCTCTGCCCTATTCCGGGCCTCCCTGGCGACCCGCTCCCCCTCACTGGCGGTTGGGGGAGCACCTTCTCTCTCCGGCTCGGCGGCAGCCGGAGGGCCAACAGCAACAATAACCCGCCCCGCCTCTGGCACATCGGCGGCGGTGGGAGTTTCCTCCTCTCCATCCAAAACCACCACCATCGTCTCGGTGGTGGCCGAGATCTCCCCTTCTTCGATTTCGGCCCTCGCTAGCTTCCGGGCCGCTCCTACAACCGGCTTCTTCTCGGCCGGCTCCCCCGCGGTGTCGGGGCTGTGGGGACAGCGGCCGACCTCGCCGGCTCCCTTCCCGGGGTTTCTTCGCCATCCTGGATGACTCTCTGGTCACCCACCTTTTCTGCCTCAAAACGGCCTCAAAGTCGCTGGCGGAAACCCTCATTGCTGCACAGAAAAGAATAACGAGCTTCAGTAATGGCATACAATAAATCGAAGGACGGACATAAGAATTCAGGCGCCAAGCTCACCGGTCGCCGGGGCTAACTCGGCTTCTACCAGGTTCTCCTCGGACAGGAGTTCCTTGTAACCGGGGATTTGACAGTTGGACAGTTGGGTGAATAATTCCTTATCCCTATCCCCTACGGTGGAGTCTTTGTTGGAGCTGGTATCGGGCTCCCTCCAAGCGGCCCTGACCCCCTCGACGTGGGCAAAAAGAAATCTAGGTTTCCACCCCCTAATTTTGGATGGGAGGCCCAAGGGGAAGGCTCTACCTGGCCTGGCGGTAAATGCCCACCAGGCACCCTCACATTGGCGGCGGAGCTTATAGAAAGCTTGGAACAGAGATAACCCTGGGCGGGCCCCCTCGAAATGGCAAAGGATTACAAAGGCGCAGATGATCCGAATCGAGTTCAGAGTCAACTGTGCCGGCACTAACCTATACCTATCTAAGAGATTAAGGAAAAAAGGATGGAAAGGAAGGGCAGCCCGCACCGAAAGAACTCCTCGTACAGAGCGACCCAGCCTGGATGGTCAGAGGTCACCCTGTCTTCGGGCCCCGGCACGGACATGCCAATGAAGTCAGGGACATGGTATTTAGCTCTAACAGCCTCTACGTCCTTAGAGGTCATGGTAGAAGCCACCCCAGCTAGATCCGCTAGATCAGAACTCACCGCCGGAGGAAGCACCAGATGGCGAGAGGACAAGGGGACTGCCCTAATAGGAGGGCCGGAGGTGGTCGGAGGTCCTACTGCCCCCAATTGACCACGGATGACTACACTGCCCACCGACTGAGGCATTTGACTTCTAGCTACAGGGGTCTGGTCCTCACTGCTAGATTGGGAATACTCTTCTACGGGTCTCTTGCCCTCCCTAATGGCGCGGCGGTCCATAGGTAAAAAAGGGATGAAACTAACCTGGGAGTTGGAAAGACTTAGGTCGCAGAAGAACTCAGGGAAGAAGAAAGTAGAAGAAAGTAATGGCAGCGTAAAAGTTTCTACAGGCCCTTGAGAGGTTTTTATAGCCCCCGTCTCCAGCTAACGCTGCCCCAAATCCTGCCATCTGGCGCGCGCCCATTGCGTTGCAGGTTGCCAGCCAAAAATCTTGCCTGCGCTCGAGGCATGCTGCCTCGATCCGCTCCAGAAGACGTGATCCCCGGCCAACCGCGGGCCATGGAAAACAGAGCGGCAATGATGTCCTTGCCTTTTTTCCCATCACCCAATGAGCTCCTTCTCCGGAGCGTCCGGCGCCAACGTCATCACCACCTAACGCATGATTACGGGAGATCTTCGAAACGACACTGCCTCGAAACAAAGCGCCAGCACATCAACCCATTAAAGCGCACTAAAGGGAGCAATCATTCTTTTTGAATTTTCGCGCTCCTTTCGCCCAAAGGATTGCAGACGCGTGGTCCTTGGCGCTCAGGGGCGGGGGGCATCTGATGTGGCTAATATAGCCACAAGGGCAATTTCGATAAAATCAAAAATTGGTGCGCCCTCCAAGTCTGCCGAGTCGGCCCGACCATTCCTGGTTGGCCCTTCTCGGCCCCGACACCTCCAAGTCCGCCGAGTCGGCCCCGACCATTCCTGGTCGGCCCTCCTCGGCCCCGGCACTTCCAAGTCCGTCGAGTCGGCCCCGACCATTCCTGGTCGGCCCTTCTCGGCCCCGGCGTCTCCAAGCCCGCCGAGTCGCCCCGACCATTCTGGTCGGCCCTTCTCGGCCCCGGCACCTCCAAGTCCGCCGAGTCGGCCCCGACCATTCCTGGTCGGCCCTTCTCGGCCCCGGCACCTCCAAGTCCGCCGAGTCAGCCCCGACCATTCCTGGTCGCCCTTCTCGGCCCCGGCACCTCCAAGTCCGCCGAGCCGGCCCGACCATTCCTGGTCGGCCCTTCTGGCCCCGGCACCTCCAAGTCCGCCGAGTCGGCCCCGACCATTTCTGTCGGCCCTCTCGGCCCCGGCACCTCCAAGTCCGCCGAGTCGGCCCCGACCATTCCTGGTCGGCCCTTCTCGGCCCCGGCACCTCCAAGCCCGCCGAGTCGGCCCCGACCATTCCTGGTCGGCCCTTCTCGGCCCCGGCGTCTCCAAGCCCGCCGAGTCAGCCCCGACCATTCCTGGTCGGCCCTTCTCGGCCCCGGCACCTCCAAGTCCGCCGAGTCGGCCCCGACCATTCCTGGTCGGCCCTCCTCGGCCCCGGCGTCTCCAAGCCCGCCGAAGTCGACCCCGACCTTTCTTGGTCGCCCCGCCCCAGCACGTCCTAGTCGGCGGGGCTGGCCCCGACCACCCCTGGCCGACCCAGACAAGCCTCGGCTCCCCCGGAGGATCGGGACTTCCCGATTTCCTCCAAATCTGCCCCAACACGGCCCTGGTAGCTCGAGACGCTACCTCTTTGACCCGCGCCGCCTGACAACGCCAGATCCAACTACCCACTGGCCACGCTGCTGATGGGACTGGACCCAACTACCTAATAGCCCCGCTGGCTGATGGGACTTAGCCCACCAACCGCGTTTTCTCCCTTTTCGATGAGACAGGACCCACCAACCAGCGCAGATTCATGCAACTCCCAAGAACTCCGCGGATATTCCTTCTTCACGGAATCCCATGTGATCACGACAGGGTAACCCTATAAAAAGGTGAATCCACTCAATAAACAGGTATGTGCGATAACCCTGAAAAAATTGCTATCTTAAGTCCCAGAGAGGAATCTTCCTCCCGGGAGCACCTTTTCATCTAAAAAGAGCTCGTTCGAGCTTCTCTTCTGCTGTGACCTTGATTGCTAACTTGGGCATCGGAGGGTCCCACTCTCTGTTCCTGGGACTTCTTTGCAGGCAACCTGGTGGAGCGAAGGTTCGAGAATGAGTCCGTTCCCGACGTTAAGGACCAGTGATTGGCATCATATGATCTTCCTCCTTAGTATCCTAATTTTTTTAATAAATTATAGTAATTATGTACTATATAATGTCTCAAAAAGATTATGCTGGATTGAATCTAATAACCCTTAACCCAATCTCAGCTGGTTCATCCCACTTCACCAAACCAATCCAAGTGCTTTCAAACGCCTAATATCTGCATCTACTCCAACGCAATCCATTTGCGCTCGCGTTTAAAAATTATCCGGTGCACCCTCTTTCAGTTTTCGTTCAATTCCCCTTTCTGTTTTTTTCTCTTTTATTCCTCGTCCGAGCTCCGTCGTTGCCGGCGACGTAAGAGGAAGAAGGCGTTGCATCAAATCATAAAGCAATAAAAAAAGTCGAGAGAAAATAAAGGAAAAAGGGGACGCGAGGAAGCCCGATTTTATATTTATACAAGCAGCCTTCGGAGTTGATAATCGCCAGAAGAATAAATCAAGAAGGTAGCGTTTCGATTCTCTGCCTATATCTCCGACTCTCTCACCGGATCTAGGTTTTGGGAATGCTGGATGCGCTGCTGAGTTTTTGGTTTCACTTCATTTTCTCTAGCTCTTCTGGATTTATCCTTGCGGCCGAGCTGATTCGATCTTGATATCTCCTGGAATGAGGTCGGTTTTGTTCTCGATTTCTGGTGCCATTTTCTTCCATTCTTCCTGTCTTTTGTGATTTTTGCTTCTCGTTGTTATGTTTTTTTTTTTTTTTTTTTTTGTCGTGGGATTTGATCCGACAACTTCGAGCGCGTCTTGTGGTCCAGA
This sequence comes from Calamus simplicifolius, assembly GCA_900491605.1. Taxonomy (NCBI): domain Eukaryota; kingdom Viridiplantae; phylum Streptophyta; class Magnoliopsida; order Arecales; family Arecaceae; genus Calamus; species Calamus simplicifolius. The sequence continues at coordinate 1,620 of UESW01000170.1, read as the reverse complement.
TCGCGGGAGTGAGGGAAATATTGAAGAGGAGATGGGGGAGAGCAGGTTGGGGACTGTCGGCGCGCTGAGCCTGTCGGTGGTGTCGTCGGTGTCGATTGTGATCTGCAACAAGGCGCTCATCAGCACCCTCGGGTTCACATTTGGTGAAAGTGAAAGTTGAGCCAATGAGATGGTAGTTTTAAGTTGAGCCAGTGATATGGTAGTTTCTTTGGTGATGTATCAATTGCATTGATCAGTTGGTTTTTATTTGTGGATATTGCTGTCTTGTCTATGCTTTCTGAGTGTTGTTGCTTTCGGAGGTTTTTTTTTTTTTTTTACGTTGTATTCTTTGATATGTCTAACAGCTCTTTTCAACTCTTTGTAGGCCACTAATTTGTTCTGCCAAAAACGGTTGAGTCCTGAAGTTATAACGGATATTTTTGTTTTGGGTGGCATACAGACACATACAGTGATATCAAATTATATCAATTTGATGGGATTTGTTTTTATTTGCCTTAGAACGTCATAAAAGTCTATACAAAACATAAATTTATGAAGAAATGTAATTTGTCTAAACCTTCTTGACAAATAAACTAAAATTAGAATGTGGACATGATTATAATATCTTTCAAATCTTGGACGCTAGATATTGACTCGGGTTCTTCAACCTCTGCTTTCATTCTTTATGCCATTTTAAACTCTAACCAACATAAAAATAACCATTCCCTGATTCCTTTTTCACTTGGTCCTGTTTGTGCTCCCAGATTAAGGTTTGGACTCTCAATATAACTTTTGGTAAAAAGTTCAGACAGTGTTGTTTTATCGATAAGATACCATCCACTTAATGTTAGTTTTTTGTAGCATATGATTAAGAAAAATATCATCTTTTCATGTGAGGCTAATGACTGTTCAGATTTTGCTGTTTGCTTGTTTGATAGCCCAATGGCTTCATTCTGTAAACAGACTGGAATGACCACATGATCATCAAACATCACAGTTTTGGAGCGTGCAATAGTATTGTCAAGGTTAATAAGTCCTTCATAATAAAAGTTGGAGATTTTTCAAGACTTAATGTTACTGTTGCTTGCTTTGAATTTTTCAACTTTTATTCCTGAAACTACGCAAACCTCTACTGTATAATCAAAAGCTCTTCTAAGATTCTGATAAACTTGGTTTGTTAGAATTATTTTTTATATTTGAGGCCACAAATGTAATTATTAAATGTGTATGGTCATCATTAAATAAGTCAAAATTAATGTGGTCTAATTTGGAATAAAGTTTGTAACTTAAGGGCATGAATGCCATGATATTATTGTGTGGATACCATAAGTAAAATTTCTAATTTGATGAGGGTCAAATTAGAAATAGACAATTAGTAACTGTCTTATCGGTAGTTCTATAAAAGGGGGTTATGGTCCCCGATTTGCAGGATAAACAATTTTTCTCCGCTTGTATTCCCATCAACAAGTAATAAGGAATTAAGGATAAACTGCAAATTTGAAAGGTCATGATCATTCAAGAAATCGATTCAATGAATTCGGGTATGCTTCCGCTATTCTTCTATTTATTTGTTTTGAATTTCTCTCAATTAAATTGGGCATAATTTTTGGTTTTACCAACATGGTTAACTTTGAGTGGTGT
>UESW01000169.1:0-66648 GCA_900491605.1 Calamus simplicifolius | reverse complement strand
GCTAGAATAATGAAATTTAAATGGCCATTTGCCCATTAGAAGCTTTAAAAGTTGCTTTTTTTTAAAAGGCATGTTGATGGGCCATATCGTACAAAACTAGGAAAATCAAACTTTTATTTTTATATATTTTATTTTATATATAATATAATTAGATCAAAGATGTATTCATCATTATTTTATCAAACACCAAATTTAAAAATATTGATCAAATAGCATAGGTGATAAAATCATTAAAATGATAATTTAAATATTTTAAGAGTTTTAAAAAAATATGAAAGATTTTTTTTATCCAAACGTTAGGATCTTTGACATGATAGAGGAGTATATCAACTCAAAGAAATCGATAGAGTTTTATCCATGTATAGCTTTTCCAATAAGACTCTTTAGAAACTCTTACCTTAGGCACGTGGTGGTTTATAGAACCAGGAGTTTCCTGTATACTTCTTTAGCTGAAACATCCCTTGTATCCACTCACTTCAATGTATTCGCTCTTTAATTTTGTACGTATTATCTTAAATAAGTTCATTATACATATAGAATCAGAATCATGCTATTAAAAAATTTTTCTTATTATTTAATTAAATAAACTATTAATTAGATTTATGAGTCCTTATGCCATTACAATCTTATCTCAACTTTCAGATTATAACATGCAAATAAACTCTTTAATAAGATAGAATAAAGTTAATCATACCTTTAAAAGCTAATACTGTGAGGGTACATTAAACTTTTAAGGAATAATATTTAATTTATTTTCTTTATTCCACTAAAAACCTTATCAAATGATGATAGATTAATGAGGTATAATCCAGTGTCATTATAATAATAATTATTATCATTATTATCAATGTTTTATCATGATTAGTCCCATGATAGGTGAGCATTAGCCAATTAAAAAATAGTTTAATTAGAATTTCTACAGCATGCCTAATTAACCCATGCATTAAATTTACATTATAATATATTTATTTTGCATGTAAATTAACAATACAAATTTTGTAAAGTATAAACAAAATTATAGTATCCAAATCACATCAATTTAATAGTATGTAAATAAATAATAAAGTTGATAGCATAAGAATATTATCCTAGAAAGTTTGGCTCAAAATTTAGAGAGTACAGTATGCAAAATTATAGTCAAAATTATGTAATATTTAATCAATATAATATTACAAAACTTTAATTAATAAAATGAGCTCAACTTGTTAATTTGGGTGAATGAGATTCCATAAGTTAAAAGGAAATATTAGAATCTTGGCCTAATTGGTCTGGGTCCAACCAAGATGCGAAACAAGAATGTTGCAAAATAGGACATATCCTTGCCTACTGGCTAAATATGAAAACACTGGATGGAAAGTAGAAATAGTAGGAAGAATAGATAAAATATCTAGCCAAATAAAATTTAGCCTATTCTGAAATTAGCCAAATAGTATTGGCTAAATAGGTGATCATTAGCCAAGACTGAATAGCTTGCCATGTGGGGAAGTCCCTCCTCTTCAAAGTTCAAATGAATCCAGCTACGGTACTAATCCGACATTGACTCATCGAAAACAAAGCCCTCATTCTAATTTTATAAGAGGATAGAAGTCTTCGATCGACAATCAGCCGAGCACATAGGCGGCAGTAGCAATAATACCCTAAATTTAGTTCTATATTGAATGAAAAGAAAATATGTTATATGCTTATAACTTAAGTTCACTCACTATTTATTAATTTTTTATTAATTTTTTGGACTAGAAAAGACAGATTTGTAGGGTTTCCTTTTCAATTTTAGAGAATAAATAGATGCCCAAGTTGAGGGGTTTGAATGAAAAAATAGGTTTAAGATTTGAGAAGAAAAATCAATTGTTGTTTCTCTCTTCAAAATATAAATCTAAAAAAAAATATACTTATATGAAATTCATCAAATTATGGATCAATAAACCTCAAAATAATAATCCCAAAATTAAAGATCAAATTAGATCTCATCTTTCACAAAAATAAAAAAAAAAATAATATTTAATTTTTTACGCACACATATAGGAGATTAAGCGTGCAATGGTACCAATTGAAAGACAATATGAATTTTATAAATCTAAAACATAATTAATAATCATAATATGATGAGTATATGTGCATATATAATATAAAATAAATCATGCATGGATTTATTGCAACATCCATAACTTTTTTGCAATGAAGAACTTAATTAGGATTTTATGTGTATGTTATAGAAGGAAAGATTTCTCTATGCATTAATGGCAGCAAAAGTATTACGTCTTAATAGGAATAGGGTGAGGGCAAGGACCTAGAAACTTGAACTTGCTTAGATCCTAAATAGCTCGTCCTATGACCCTTGAATTATTTTATCATTCGTTTTTTTTCCTCCTTTCTTGCAAAGACGAATAATTCAACTAGAAAGTGCTTTACCAAGATAATTTATTCATTAGCATATGAAGGCCAAATCCGAACACCAACATATTTGGTGCCCTCAACTGCAAGCAAGACTTCAAGAAACTTGATTACCAAACATTGACAGTGTTTCATGTCATTTCATGGCATAAGTCAGTGCCTGATATCTCAAAAGTGAAGAGTTGGCATCAGTCAATATTGAGAGTCAGTGTAATTTGGTGTTTTTACAAGCGACCAAAAAATAGTGTTAATGGTTTTCAGATACAAATCTCGTGTCATATTTGAGAAAGACATTAAAGAAATTTATGCAAGGGTCCTTTGCATTGTGATCTTTCTTTGTAACATCTATACATTATCAATCATAAAGAGATTTTCCTACTATACACATCATGGGTGATGAATAAGGAAGGAGACCCTATCTGTTCACTGATTCAAAACCGAGATAAAATTAAAATGATACAAGACTTTTAGCTATAGATCATATAATGGGCTAAACCTTAACAATTTTAAAACATCTGATAATACCTGCCAAAGCAACAGGAGATGGCCTTTTCTATTATGCATCACAATTAGCAATGCTAAAAAGTAGAAGCATCACTTGGACATAATTCCAATCAAACGATGCGATGAATAGTTTGAATTTAAATAAAAGCCGTTAACTTTTACTGTTGCAGTAATTTAACTTTTCTTAAATGATGCTCCTCTCTTGGGATTCTACGCTCTTCTCAGAATTCTTTCCATTGTTCCTTGAGAACCTGGTACAATACTTGAAATCAGCCATTACTTCTACCATAACAATTGGTTATAGTTTTTAGAGTCGGACATCATGGTGCTCTTGAAACCTAGCCAACTGTCATTAATCATGCTTATAAACTTAAATAAAACTTTTTTGGTGCATTCCAAATTAAGTACACAAATGGTAAATAGGTAAAAAAAGAAAAAAGTTAAGTACAAAGGTGAAGTTATTACATGACCATGGATGACAAAGTCTAAAGAAAAAATCGAATACAAGTAATTTATCTTGTCCCTGCTTAGGTACTTTGTTCTACTTACGATGGATGGTCACTCTGGGTTGGTTGAGATGTTCTTTTGCAGTTTGAAGCAGCTCATCTAAAACATCATCTGTGCTCCGACAGTAAAAGATCTCGAGTTCCTTGAGCTGAACAAGATGTTCAATGCCGAAATTGGCCTCTTCAATTGACATGTCAAATAAAGTAAGCCTTGCAAGATTAGGCATTGCTCTTTCTTTGAATCTCACCGAACCAAGCCCTTGAAGGAGGAGGATTTTAAGCTGCGGAAATCCTTCCTGAACAAAACACAAGTTTTTTTCGGCAAATGAACCATACTTCAATTTGAGATAAATCAAGTTGGGTAGATTTTGAAGGACTTGGATTGCATCATCCTCTAATCGAGTGTACCATAGAGTAATTTTAGCTACATTCTTCAGCAAGACAACCCAACTAGGAAACTTTTGCAATAACCCATCTAATTTCAGCTTTTGAAGTTGCAGAGGAGGAGAGGATATGCTCTCTAGCCAATCAAATGAGACATTCTCACAAGCGCTCAATTCCAAAGAGCGAAGGCAACTGTTTAGCTTCGAAAGAGATGTAGAAAGAAGTGACATCTGCTTTGATTGGAGACCTACCAGAGACAAGTGTCTGAGTTGAGTCAGCTTCCCAAGCTCCTTTATCACGTGGCCTTGGCCTTTTTCACAGCCCACGTAATCTAATGTATGTAGGGATTGTAGATTACCGATTCCACTCTTGGGTAGAAAGACAAAATGTCCACGAAGATGACGCAGCTTTTGGAGCTTGGTGACCCTCTGCACATATTGTAAGCCTCCCCTAAACCATAATTTAGGTGTCACGTCTAGTGTTTCTAGTTGGCAAAGATTTTCCCAGGACTTGGGAAGATAAAAATCCTCAGAAAAATGCAACCTCAAGTACTTCAAATGAATCAATTCACTAATCCACTTGAGCTGCCGCCTACTCAGCCTTTGTAGATCTTGCAAATCCAAAACCCTTAAAAGCCTCAATCGAGGATGAATAAATGCTGTATCATCAATACTAAAATATGTTATTGATCGGACATGTGATAAATCAGTGCTCTTGATCCTTGTATTGGCAGATAGGCGTCTAATCTTTTGTTGTACTGTCTCATGCTCATCTGCAAGAAAAGAAATCAGTAAATTCTGCTCTCTTGACTTGGAAACCATGACTTCGAGCATCACATCATGGACTGTACAACTCTTCATCTTACCATCCCAATGGATCTTTGATGGTTGAATCATACTCCTGTTGATGAACTCATCAAAATATTCCTCTGCAACTTCCTCTGCACTCATGTCTTGGGTGCCAATTGCGAGCCCTTCAGCTGCCCATAGTTCCACCACTTGCTTCCGTTTGATCTCATAGTCCTCTGGATATTTACTTAAATAGAGGAAGCAAGGCCTGAGAGAGTGAGGCAAGTCATAATAACTCAAGTTTAATATTTGCTTCACTACCTCGAGGCTAGGATCGGTTTCCAGCTCATGTCCAAGTCGATCAATCAGTTGTTGCCATTCTTTCCTAGTCTTGTTGCGCTTGCTACGTAGCATACCAGCTATGGTTACAATGGCTAATGGCAATCCTTTACATTTCTTTAAAATAGCTTCAGATAGATCCTTGAGCTCTTGAGGACATTCACCTCCAGAATCCTTGAACACCCTCCTGCAGAACAAGTTCCAAGATTGATCATAAGAGAGGGGTTCGAGATTGTAGATATGGCCAAATTGAAAGGCAGAGCAGCAAGTATCAGCAACTGTTTCAATCCGAGTAGTTACCATGACCCTACTGCCATTTGTGCTATTAGGTAATGCAGGCTTGATGCTTTCCCATGTAGGTATGGTCCATATATCATCAAAAACAATCAAATATGTTTTGTCCTTTAGATGTTCTATGAGCTTTCCAATCAACTGCTCATATTTGAGCTGGCCCTCTCCAGGGATTCGGAGCTGATGAATCATATCTCTTAGAAGATCCTCGGTATGAAATTTGGAGACAGTGATCCAAATACGACAGTCAAAAAGTTGGCCAAGTATCTCACTCTCGTAGACCCTTTTCACGAGAGTGGTCTTGCCCAATCCACCCATGCCGACCACTGAAATTACACCAAGTTGAGGATTATTTTCTTCTGTCAACCAGCCAATTAGCTCTCTTTTGGGCTCATCCATACCAATTAGATTCTTTTCCTCAACAAAGAGAGCAGTCATTCGAGGATCATGTGGAGCATAGCTGCTAACGACATGAGAGCTAGGAGTAGGGCCTTGGGAAGGCATGGTGAGACGGTAGCGGATCCCCCTTTCGCTGGCTTGCTGGACCTCGGATTGGATATCTCGTATTTGAGTGGCTATTCGATGGCGTGCTCCCAATGTGCTTAGCAAGGGAAAACAACTTCGTAGGGCACCTACCAGTAGAGATGCAAACATATTAGGTTCTATTTGGGTTTAGACTTGTAACCATATTCTTCTTTTTTTTTTTGCAACTTATAATAAATATCAAAATATATTATTATTTTTATTCTATCATCGTCCATCATCTTTTACCATATCAATAAACTTGTAAAAATGAAGCTGTTACTTCAATAACTAAAATGTTTATTACATCATTTCTCCTTATGATTCTAAGAGGTTTTCATTGAATGTGAATCAATGCACTGAATAATTTCAATCTTATAGTGTGTACCTACATCCAAAACATGATATTATATAGTGGTTGGTATGCTTATGGGGGTGGTTGTAATTGCCTTGTTTTAAGCATGAGCAACAAATATTGGCCTCTTACTTTCATAAAAGTAATTAAGTGTATATTTTATTAAATATTAGTATTAATTTAATTTATTATGTTTAGGAGATTATTGAAAAGCTATGCATAACTGATTTGAACTTATTATATATTATAAGTAAGTTTTCTTCCCACATACTTCCTTCGTATCATAAATCTTTACTTTATATAGCATTATGTTTATTATAAAGCACACAATTAATTATTCCTCTCATAGATGCATATTTTTATGGATAGCCCTGGTTTTGAAATTACTAGTGTAAAAAAAGAACTCTCCATGTAAAATTTATTTAGAAATTACAAGTTAAACCTGATCATGATTGAAAATATAATTTGAATTGTTTAAAATGTAGATTAAAGAACTTAAATTAATTTTGATATTTGATTATTCATGTATTATTGATGCCTTGACATGAGATACCTTGTCATGGGCTAGAAATATGGCATTACCGATATCATAAACTAAAAATGTGATAATATTGATGTCCCACCATTAGCTAGAAATGAGGTGATTTTGATGCCATACTAAAAAATAAAAAATGACAATATCGGCGCTCCATCATGGACTTGAAACATGACTGTAGCTTAATCTAAAGATAGCTAAATGGGGAATTATGGCATGAAATTATAAAATACCATATGATTTGTGCAACTAAATTTATAGATTTTTTGTACAAATTGTATATGGATATTTATAGATATATTTGAATGTTGATGAAATTATTTAACGAGTTATATATATGACCTAAATATTTAAGATAATATCTTTTTCATCAATGATTTATATTCATATTATCTATTAAATTCATGCAATTTATCAAGCCATTAACCTCGTCCTCACCCTCGCTTCATCTCTGCCTTGATTTTTGAACAAACTAATTTTTTTTTCAACCCTGCCCTTATCATTGTCAATCCCCTGCGTTGTCAATCCCCTGCGGAGAATCTCCATTCCTTATTTATTTTTTTATAAAATTAGCTATAAACTTTGGATCCAAATCTATTACATAAAAAAAATTTGAAATCCAAAATCTATTATAAACTAGTAAACATTTAAAATAATTAAAATACCTAAATTTAGTATCCTAATATTTGGCCATGTTTAATTTTTGAATTATATCACACATCAGCTTACTTGGAAGGGCATGTCCATCCGGCCGGTTGAGGTGAAGTTTGAATTCGTCGATGCAGTCTTCGGCATCATAGATCAATTCCCGCACTTGTTTCACCCAGATCCTCGCCATCTCATTGCTGTCCTGCTGGTCCTCAACACTCCGCAGAAAGGCCTTCATCATCTCTAGCTCATCTATGATGTATTTGATCTCGCCACGCACCCCTTGTAGCAATCGTACCTCTTCGTTGGCGGTGTTTGTTAGCTTCTCCACAAGGGAGCTCACCACACCTTCAATCATGGACGTGGCAAAAGCCAAGGTGATAGGATCCGCCATGTCCCTAATCTCTAGTTAGTCAACTTTATATGGCAAAATTAAGACACTGCTTAATTAGTCAACTTTACGTAGTTCAGGTGCCTTGCTTTGCAAATAAGCTCCTTATTAGTGACTTCCCTGCACAGATCAAGAAATACCTTAATCATGTACTCCATGAATGAATCTAATTCTGTTCTCTTCTTCCCAAATAAAAAAAGAAGCAACAAGAATGCTCGGATCTCTAACAACAAGAATATTAAGCATCAGCGAGATGTTTCTTGGTGATAACCTGACATGTCTCTTGCGCACGCACGCGCGCGCGTGCACACACACAGCGCGCGCACACACACACACCAGTTCTCTGGCAATAGTTATTGTAAAATTTGAGCTATTTTATTTATCATAATTTATTTTAATAAATTAAAATTATCATGTTTGGTAGTTAAACATAATAATTTGAGCAGTGATATTTGATTCCCATGAATTTAAGAAAACCATAAATCATCGTAATATGATTCCCATTTAAAAGGTAGATACCCAAAATTATCAAAGTCTGATAATCTTAAATTATATTCTTAACTTCCATATAAATGTTTTAATAATAGTTAATTTGATTACATATTTAGTTACACTACATAATATTTAATATAATATATAATATATAATATCAATTACAAAACCATCTCTATACAGTTTTGATAGTAATGTGTAATGAATTATTTTACGTTAAAAAAAATCTAAATATCAATTTTATTTAAAAAATGATTTTATTTAGTTCATAAGATGATACATAATAAGGACAACGGGTGCATGGTGTTTTTTTATTAGTTCCAGATTCACCGAAGTTAGTTTTAAGTTTAAAATGATGAGGAGAACTCCTGACTCGGACTCTTTTCAGCCCACCAAAATGGCATGAAAATATTTCCTACGAATTTGGCTACGATAATCCATATTTGGCAACTTTACTTCGGCTTTTCGAGTGCAATCGTGCACTTATATATACAACTTTACGATAATCCACGAGCTGAAATGAATAGAGATGGGATGAGGTGAAGCGTTTTGCATACAACATTTGCAAAGCCTGCTCACCGCCCGGCGAACTCCTCTCATCATCGCCAACCAGATCCGGCGGCCGTACATGGCCGGACCTGGTCGAAGGCGAGGAAGAAGACGATCGCCTCTTCCCTAGCCGACAGCCGCTTCCCCTCCGAGATCCAGCCCACACCACCCACCTACTACGGCGATAAAGAACCAGCCGGCAACAACGAACCTGCCGTCGACGACACTGGTGACAACCCCTCTCTCCCCTAACGACGGCAAGCCCAGATCTGACAAGAAGACCTGCAGTCCTCTTGTCTTCAACGAAGCCCAACCATCGTTGGAAGCCAGCCATGGCTTCCCACCCTTGCCGAAAACTAGATCTAGAGATCTAGATCCATCCGAACGCCGTCGCTGGTCTCTTCTCCAGCGACGGTTCCGGCAAGACTCAGCCCATAGCACCCAAAGAGATTCAGGTATGTTTCTAGCTAACCTAAACAAATAAGGATATAAGGGATGAAAGAAAAATTACCTGTGAGTTTCGTTGCTTGCCGGTGACTATCGAAAAGATCTAGCAGCTCCCCTAGGTTCGACGAAGGTAACCTTATTTCCGATCTATCTACTGCATGCCCTATCAGCCAACAACAACAGTATTTAGAAACAAGAGAGACTTTGAATACATGAACAGAAGGTTGGAAATAGGAACAGAGAAGCATTATGCGGCTGGTTTCCGGCCTCCCTACCTTGCCGGCGATGAAGATCCCAACTACGGCGAAATCCAACAATGAAAGGAGCTCAGATCGAAGTCCCCCACAGCGGTTCACTGGCCCAAGCAAGAAAACGGACGTAAGAAGAAGCTGGTCAATGGTTTCGCTCGAATGGCCTAAACAAAAGCTAGCCCCCTCTCACTGTGGTAAGAAATTGGGGCCACATTGTGAAGATTTTGTTGAGATATTTACGACTAGCTCCCGCTCACTGTGATAAAATATTGGGGCACACATTGTAAAGATTTTGTTGTTACAAAAATAATAAATTTTTAATTTTTATGACCGAATTTGGCTTATTGAACTCCTCCTAAATTTGCCAGATTTATTTCACACAGGTCGAGAACTTTACTGTAGCTGAATTGTTTGCCGCGGTGGTCCTTCTGTAGTTTATTTGTTTAATCGAGACATCATGATGACTGCATGTGAAGCGTCTGATACCGTGCCTGCCACGTTGAAACAGGGCTATTTTAATCGATCCTTGACAACTTGTCAGTTTATTAATGAGTAAAATATCTATTTTTGCTGTACGTAACACGCATGGCATGTGAACGGCATTGGTCATTGCGCCAGTCAAAGTTAATAGTAATATATGACCACAAACCAACAAAACAGTTAAATAATTAATGGTCCGTGGCCATGGAAAAGTTGCCTTTCAAAAACTTCGAGGGAGGTTTGTTCCTTTCTGAGCAAGAAAAGAATCCCAAAAATTTTTAAATATATGGGGACTCTTCCTCCGCACTGCCCATTTGATTTTGGGAGGCCCCATTGCAGCCATGTATTTTTCTTCATTCCACCGATGCATGCAGCTGGCGTCGTGTCCACAAAATTTACTTCATCTTATGATGTAAAATAATGCCAAATTGTTTAAAGCTAGCTAGTGCATGAACCTTAGCAGGCTCTTTTATCCTTCAATTACTAAAAGTTAAAATCATAATGAGATTTGAACTCGAAGAAAGAAGAAGATTATTAATACGCAAATGCATCCCTTAATTTATGAAGTAGCATTGCCCCACCAAGCATGCAAAATTTAATTTATTTCTATTTCATGCAACACCAACAACAACAACAAAAAAATTACCCAAATTTTCTTTGAGTTATATTACAAAACCATTATTTATCCTTTTTTTTATGATCAAAGTGCAAAACCACTTTTAATCAGCATATTTTTTACATAGTACGGAAAATAAATTTCATTTATTCAATGCATCTATTATGCCTTTAAAAGCAGGTACAATATGTAACCTGTGAGGAGCATAGATTTTCAGCCAAAATAGAAGACCAACTTAACTACAATTGATTTGCACCAATGGCAAAGTATGAACACCAGTTGACAGTGCTGTAGAAACATCGATAAATAAGGGGTAGTCTTAAAGTAAACAAGAAGGCAAGCCCTTATTTTATATTTTAGCTCCATGGCGATCATAGTTTACATACGTTAACGCATCTATGACTAAATCATCACATTTGTTATAGGAAAAGAAAGAGGAAGAGGAATATTCAAAACAGGTCCTCCCTGTTTTAATGATGAGTGTAAAAAATAACACCCAAGTAAGAGGTTTTTTCTTTCCTCCAACATGTGTATCCATGGAATATGTGTATGCATGGTAAAAGAAGACAATTTTTTCTACTAAGTTAGCCTACATAAATATTTCTATCCCTGCTGATCATGTATAAAAGAAAGAGCATCCATTTTAATATATGGGTAGAAAGTTACACAGTCCATGCTTGCAGATTTGTGGGTTCGGTCATAAGAAAGTTGAGAGAGAGACATTAGCTTAAATCTCAGAGAAATTTTCATTTGGGGCATTGAAAAGGAGTTATGGTCCAGTTGATTGGGAAGAAGCTTTGATTGAGCAAAACGAAATTAAGTGGTTCAGTGGAGATGCTTTTCACCTTCTAAATACTACACCCCACTTGCAGCCCTGCTCAAATCAGGCACGCTGGGAAAAGTCCGATATAGCGGACAGCACAGCAAACGGGCCATGCCCCACTCTTTTCTTAAGGTTTGTCATTTTTGAGTCAAAGCATCAACGTTTTCAAACTGGACAACATAAAACTGCAGATTGGCAGACCCTGTCCAATACTTGCTAGGGTACAAGTTTTCGACTCAAATTAGTAAGATGAGTTGCAATACCAATTTCTAAATACTTGTCACTCCACAAATACTTCTTTGGTGTAGAAGCCCGGTCTGTCGGTGAAACCTTTACACTTCGCTCGAACATGACTTATTTTAACTTTTCAATCTTAATATTTATTATGGATGTAGTTATACTGAGTTGATCACCCTCTTATTCGGCTGCCTGGTCTCCAGCGACAGGTATTAATTCCAAAATATACTGTAGCTGACTACGATCTGATCCTGAAATCGTCTTCAGCTACCATGGATCCCAAAAGACCAGGAAACATCTCTCTCTTATCATCTACAGTGCGAGTCAGAAAGTTAGCAGCCTTATTCATGTCATGCTCGTGACCCCTACTGGTGTTCTTTGAGAAGACGCTAAGTCATAGTGTGAACCCATGGAAAAGGATCTCAATCTCTCTCTCTCTCTCTCTCAATCTAGGGCATGGCTTTTGTAACGATTCGGGCCCACGGGCCCGTTTCGTTACAAGAAAGCAAGACGAATAAGGTCCACACCAACTAAGATCAATCTTTGAGAATTTCGGGCTCCCTAGAGTTGTGGTGGCTCAAGTTGGTGTGGACCTTGTCCGTCTTGCTATCTTGTAACGAAATGGGCCCGTGGGCCCGGGTCGTTACAGCTTTTTCTTCAAGCTAGGTCCACATAATTTCAAACTCTAGAGTCTTTGCTTGTCGATCCTGCTGCAACCTGCTTCCATGTGGGAGTGGCCAGAGCAATCATGCAAGAAGCACATGGGAGCCAACTATGGGTTATCTTGGATATTGGTTATGGGCTTGCAAAAAGGTAAAGGAAAAGCTAGACTCTGCATCATCACGGATGCGCTTGATGCGTGTTTTCTGTATCAAAGTTTTCTGTATCAAGGAGAGTACAGTGAAACTTTTTCTAAGATAAAAGAAAGTAACATAGACTTTATGTAGGAAAAAGAAATAGATTAATGCGGTGACTTTTAGATTCAGCATTTTGGGCATTGCGACAAAGAGGAGGCGATTGTTAGGCCTGCAGCACCACCACGGGCGTTCCAGTGGGAGCACTGGACAGGAGGCAGCATTAAACCAACCAGAGAGGCTAAGCCTGTTATAGCCGAACTGGGAGCATTGGTGTGTGCTCGAGTCAGGCAACTTTGTGATGCCTGGACTTGTGTTCGTACGATGTTTAAGTATGACATGGCCCATTGAGTGGGAGCTCCATCATAGCATGTATTACGTTGCATGTGCTAAAGTCGACCCTGTAAGGGGTAATGCGATATATTCCCTCTCCATTACCGTGTGAGCCTTACAACTATCAAGTGTCCTTGGACTTGAACCTATATCATAAAGTTGGAGTACAGTATGACTTCCTTAGCCTTGTCCTTCAGGGTCATGGAATTGATGCGGCCACATGAGACAATCCTAGGAAGTCAACTGGACAATGATGGACTGGTATGAGTGTTCAAGGAAGATTATTCGCGACCACACCTTATGTTTGTGATCCATTGCCCGGGCAATCATGTGTATGAGTTGCATATGATTATGGATACCAACATTATGACTTTGTGTTTTTCAACTGCTGCTCAGGATATATCTCTTGAGGGATTGAGAGTGCTTGATCAGGTATGATCGGATTATCTAGGACACAGACGAGATTGGATTATATTCTGGTTCACTGCGTTAGTTATTTATTAACTTAATGCAGTTTATCCGCTATGTGTCACTGTGTGTGAGTTTCGTCGGGTCGCACGCCATCGCACTGCAGGTTGAGAGAGGAGGTTATTATGTTCCTGTGTGGACGAGTGGGAGATTATTGGCCTGGGTGCTAATTAATACGTATTGTTGGCCTGGGTGCAAATTAATACGTCCACTCAGAATCCCAACAGTCCTAGAAGACTCTTCGTAACTCTTAGACTCTTCGATATCTGGGGGACTCTTCGGAAGATAAACCTCTGGCTTATCCGTTGCTCTCCTTTAAATATAAGACTGAAGGTGTCTTTGAAGTGAGGTCTTCTGAGAGAAGGACACAGAGGTAACCGAAGGGCTCTTCCTCCTCCTTCTTTGGCACCGCGGCTTAGGAGTGTGGACGAATTGAGGACTCTGGTAGCCCTCGATGGCCGATGAGCTATTGCATCCGCTGCTGCCAACAGAGTGGTATGTCCCTTGCTTCCGTTCTTTCAGTCTCCTTTGCTCATTCGGGAGCAACAATTACGGAAGGTGGCGAATGCTGCTAACCAACATGATTCTCTGCCATCCAAGCCAATATTTTACAACTTGAGAGAATTGAAAAAAAAAAAGAAAGAAAATTACAGGGAAGATATTCCAGAATGCAAGACAACAGGCCTACTTTTCTGCCACTTTGGAAGATACAAACAACTCCAATGAGTCGCAAAAAATTCAACACAAGCATGCATTGATGGCAATTTGGAATATAACATCAATATATTTACTGAGAAGAGAATCCATACAGTCAACACCCATGATGTTGTGGTCCACTGACACCGGCAATCTGGACCAAATTTCTTATTTTGCTTTTCCCATCCATAACGTCTGTGTTGAAGCAATGGCAATATTGTCAGCATTATGGCAAGCAACGCAGAGAGAAGAATAACTTTACAGATGCTTGTAGAGCATTTAGACTCTTGCAGGAGGCTTGTAGTCAAGCATCTCTCTAATATTCAGCATGATGGATGGCCCCATTGATGAGCAAATATGTGCAGTTTTCCAGTACACTCCTTTTGCACCAGAAGGTTTGTTTGCTTCTACTGACCTCTGCAGTATCATACGGAGGGGGAAAAAGGGGGAAAAGAGTCAGATTCCAAGTAGATAAGTGTATCCCTTCGCATGTTGGCCTAACTCATCAGAAATAAGGCAAATAACATACAAATGCAGCCACGAGATTTACGATAAGGTCCTCATCAGGGAAGGCAGCCTTTCCAAAAGGCAGGTAAACAATCCCTGTCTTATCTGCTCGATATTCAACTTTGCCCTTCTTGAACTCTTGAATAGCCTATAACTTTCGTTGTATTATAGAACTTCCACCCAGTAGATATCCAATTATTAGACTTCGATGTATAGCAGCTAATCAGGGTAGATGGGCTCAAGGGAAAAAAAAAGTATAGCAGCTAAAGCAGTTGAAGCAATGAAAATAATGGCATGAGCTTTTGTAAAGCATATTATGATTAGATATTAATAGGTATTATAAGCGAACATTTGCATAGAAATAATATTTACAATGATGGATGCTTCTTTCGTAGCCCACTTTTTCTTGAAAAATAGAACAGCTTGGATTTCATTGAAGGAATGCCTATTAACACGATTTAAGGACTTGCTGGGATTTGATTGCTCCGAGTTTCAGAAAATACCTCCTCTCTTATATCCAGCAGCTGAACATAATAATTTTGTGACTTGAGCTCTAAAACTAGTAACAAAAATCTGAATAATTACTTCTCTACAGCTCATTAAAAAGATGCTCTTTTTCAATTTTCAAACTCAATTTCTAGTCAACAACTTTAGATTTATGATATGCATAAGTAGGCATTAGTCTTAACGTTATCATCTTGTTAAGTGCTGCAACAACAGATAAATGCTCACTCCATTGGTGTTGACTGTCAAGTATTGAATTTGGTAAAATTGATGGGTGGCACAGACACAGATTTCCCATCTACTGTCTATCGACCTGTTAGTCTGGTTTCTTTTGTGTGGAGCTGAAAAGAGAATTGGTGGGTGGCCAGTCTAGCTTAGACCCAAAGCAAGCCCAGGGTTTAAACCTGATGCTCGAAACTGAACCAGCCTAGAAAAGATCCAGATGTACCAGGTCTAAACCCATGCCAATACAGCTCAGTGTAATCGTTCAGGTCAGGTTGGGCTCAAACTATGCCTGAATCCATATTAACCCAAAATCTTAGCCTAGGCAAGGGCCAGAATAAGTTGGGCTTCCTAAACCAGGCCAAATTGGACTTTCAGGCTAAAAAGGCCAGCTGGAGCCTGGTTTTTCCATGGCAAGTCATTGGGCCACTCACCCAGCCCAGTCCATTGACAGCCTAGGAGAAACATTTGCTTGCCAGAAGCTAAAGGACCAAGTAAATATCCCCAACATGTTTAACACATTTATGTTCAGCATACAACCTCCATTTGTTTTACAACTGCTGCTTCGCAATCTACAAAAA
The DNA here is from genome assembly GCA_900491605.1 of Calamus simplicifolius. Taxonomy (NCBI): domain Eukaryota; kingdom Viridiplantae; phylum Streptophyta; class Magnoliopsida; order Arecales; family Arecaceae; genus Calamus; species Calamus simplicifolius. The sequence continues at coordinate 50,934 of UESW01000169.1, read as the reverse complement.
TTCAAAATAGAATTCTAGAATCCTTCTTTTTAACTGAAAACATATAGTTTACATTCAGATGAGACGAATAGTGACAGATAAACACTGATGAGAACAATTGAGAATTAAAATTAGTGGTATTAAGTACAAAGCATGTGAAGAATAAACCAGCTTTTTCTGTAAAATAGAAGTCTTTTTTTTTTTTTGTGACCCAATGAAAATGCATTGTCTTGAACCTCGGAATCTATTGCCTCAAATCTTCAGAGAGATCATCTAGTTATATATATGAAACGGCGAAGAAGAAAGAAGCAACCAAAACTTACAGAACAAGAGCCTTAAGCCATAAACAAATGCCTTACCATAGTATTTTGTTGCAACAATGACAAAAGACAAGGCAAAATCCACTATGACAAGGGAAAATATAGACAATTCACAGAATTAAGATGAAGCTCAAGAGTCATAAGCCTTTTTAATTAACTATTCTAATTAGCAAATATGATGCTGCAAGCTGCCACCAACCTATGTAATTGGCACTATTTATGATCTATATCTATACTCTGCATATAAGTGCCAATTAATGTCTGTCAAGAAAATTTTTTGCCATTAGATTTAGTTGGCTATGTCATGACCATCTAAACATATATCCTAAAAGACAATGGTTATTCTACAAAGATAAGAGTCTTATTTCTTTTAGTTTTGCATGCCTAATCCCAAACAAAGACAGAAATCCTACCACAAAAGTAAAATCGTGTTGATCTTATGTGCCCAGTGCAAAAAGGAGTTCTTGTGGCAAAATTTAGTTCATGTTTATATATGCATGAATGCATGTGTATATAACGTCACCTAGAATATCACCATATGTACTAGGTTTAAGTCAGGCCATCCCTTGTCTAGGCTGCCCAAATTACAAAAAGTGGGTCCTAGGCCCAAGCCCAAATGATCCATATGATCCTGATTCTCTTCTTCTATCACCTCTTCTCTCCCATCTCTTCTTTCTCCTCTTTCCCCGTCTTTCTCTTACTTGCTCCTCTTATCCAATAAAACAGAAAGAGGAGGAGGGAATGGATGAGAGACATCTCAGCATTCATCAAACAGTTACAAGATTGGTGATCTTCACATCAACTTTTTCATGTTACCACTCATCCAATCCTTCTATGAAGTCTTCTAATATATTAATCTGGTTATAGATGGATTTTCTCAATTGAATGTATTCCATCACCCTCCAATACAAAAATCAATGTACCATGATGTGGCCAAGAAGTTTGGATTTTGTTTTCAAGTAAGTTATGGCATTATAAAATTGATTCTATATAAAAAATACAATTTTGTATTTTAACACATTATAACTTGAAATAGATTTCAATTTGTATACTGCTATCTATTTTTAGTTTCTTTTTTTTTCCCTTTTCTTCCACATGCATTAATTAGCATGTGCTATTTTACAAAAGATTCCAATGCCATAAATTTATTTACCAGTATTTTAATGGAAAAAAGAAACTTAATGCATGTTTGGACATTACATGGCATGACAAGGCAAATCAACCCTTGATTTCATCAACAATTAAAAAAATAAGGCCGAGATGGACTATGTTGACATACCGCCACGAATGCATATTGTTACAGCCCTTGAATTTGCACACTGTTCAATATACAGCATTCGATCCTTTGTTGTTCCAAATGATTTTTCTCTAACTAGTCCAGCCTGGTTAGCCACAAGATGTTAAATGAGTATTCGCTCAGGAAGCACAAGCATGCAAGTAATAAACTAACACCAGTAACAATATTTAAAGAGTTAATGTAAGAGATAGGGCAGAAGATTGATACAGTCATTGCAATGGTAAAGGATCTACCATCATTCCATGTTTATGGCACATGATGGACAAATTTGCACGATATCATGCTCATATACACAGGTGGAATATTAACTCAATGTTGAGATCAGACCAATGCTTGAGTCTAAATTTTCGGTTGACAATCATCACTCAAATGGTGGAATATTAACTTTCTTTTTAAAACAAAGAAAATGTTTATCTCATTAAATTTAAGACATAATTGCCTAAAATATTACTTTAATCCATATATAATACTCTCCTTAATTAATCTTTCGAACCTTTGCCTAAAGATATGTCTCAAATGTCTATACCACAACATTGAAGAATTTTCAACCACTCTTCTATGTTTAGGCCCAAAACCAACAATCTCAAGGGAGTAAGCTATATTTGATCTAAGGGGAAACATAAAACAAATTTCCTCTAATAGAGGAGGCATGTTAGAAACTCAAGAGAACCTAATCAATTTTATATGCTCCACTCTTACTTTGACTCCATTCCTCTTTTTGAGCGTTATATTAGGTCTTTAAAGCATTAAATTAAGATGAAAAATGTCTCTAGAACTAGTCAAATTCTGAAATTTCATATTATTAAAGTAGTGAGTAAGTTTCATAATAAGTTCATACATGCCACTAGTGGTGGAAATGAACAATCTCGGAAAATTACCTTTTCAACTTTATTAAACTAGACAAAATTTTCTACCAATGACCTTAAGAAAATCCTTAGTCTAATCAAATAAGCCTTATCCACAGTAGAAACATTATTAGTGGATTTAATAGGCTTATTATTTTTCAAGGCTAAGTTTATAATAAGGTGAATAATAAATGACTTGATCTAGCATCTAGTCCTCATAATTGGTCACAGAAATATTTTGATGGTAGACAATGATATTGCCATTGCAAAATCATAAAAGATTAAGAAAATAATCTTAAATAAGTTCATTATGCATGTAGAATTAGAATCATGTTACTTAAAAATAAGTTTCCTCATTATCCAATTAACTTGACTACTAATTGGATTTATGAGTCCTTTTACTTAACTCAACCCATCTAAGCTTTTTCCCAACTATATGAATCTGCTTCCTCCACTCTGCTTAATTCAGGACTAAATCGATACTCAAATTACAAATAGTTATATTTCTCTTAATTATTTTTGACATAAATAAAACTCCTCAATAAGATAAAACAAAGTAGCTAAATAATCATACTGTTAAAAGTTGATATCGAGAGGGTATATTAAACTTTTAAGAAATAATATTTAATTTATTTTCTTTATTCCATTAAAAACTTTACCAAATAATGATACATCTATAGGATACGACCATCATCCGTATGGATTTCTAGTGTTATTGCAATCCTCTTCATTATTATTATTATATTTTATCATGATTAGTCCCACGATCGGTGAGCACTAACCAATTAAAAAATAGTTTAATTAAGATTTCTATAGCATGCCTAATTAACCCATGCATTAAGTTTGCATTATAATATATTTATTTTGCATGTAAATTAACAATACAAATTTCATAAAGTACAAACAAAATTACAGTATCAAAATCACATCAAATCTAATAGTATGCAAATAAATAATAAATTTGACGGCATGAGAATATTATCCTAGAAGGCTTAGCCTAGAATTTGGATAGTACAATATGCAAAATTACAATCAAAATTATGTAATATTTAATTAAAATAATATTACAAAATTTTAATTAATAAAATGAGCTCAACTTGTCAATTTGGGTGAATGAGATCCCATAAGTCAAAAGAAAATATTAGAACCTTGGCCTAATTGATCTGGGGTCCAACCAAGATGCAAAACAAGAATGTTGCAAAATAGGACATATCCTTGCCTACTGGCTAAATTAATATGAAAATATGAAACACTGGACTGGAAATAGAAATAGTAGGAAAAATAGATAAAATAGCTAGCCACATAAATAAGAAACCAGGGGAACTTAACAGCAGCATATAATCAAAATAAGGCCCCGGTTCCTCATTGGCACTCCCTTGACACAACTAGCTACGTAGCTTTAGAATGGGAAAGCCAAGATCTAATCAACCTCCCAACACCTAGCTTGGGTTACAAGCTTGTGTTACTGAGCTCAGCTGGAGTCCTGATAGCTTGAGAAATGGAATGCACATGGAGCAATAGGGCGAGATCAATTGTACCAAATAAAATCCACAAAAAGGTCAAAAGAACATGGAATTAAAGACCAAAAAATTGTTGACAAAGTGCACAACTACTAGCATAAACAGAGGAACCCCAGAGTTGGGTCAATCAGGATGATCGTCTGGAGGTCTCTGTTCATTGGCAGGAGAAGTTGACCATGGTGACTATGGTCGTTTCACAAAGAAAACACAATGGGGGAAGAGAAATCCAAACTTCCTTGCCAGCCTCTGTTCATTGAGGTGCCAGAAAAAAAGAAAGGAGAGGATCTTGGCCTCCCACCAGACCTCCTCTTTGATCGTCAGCTAGTTGATGGCCAAAGTTGGCTCACAAGTGGTGATCAATCGTCAGCCCAAAACAGGGTACCCGAATTTATCTCACCGACCATTGAAATAGAGTAAGGAGGATCACGAGCCCCCTAATCATCAAATTATGGATCAATAAACCTCAAAACAATAACACAAAAATTAAAGATCAAATCAGATCTAATCTTTCACAAATATGAGATTAAGCAGCACTGATACCAATTGAAAGAAAATATGAATTTCAAAAATCTAAAACATAATTGATAATCACAATATCATGAGTAATATGTGCACATATAATATAAAATAAGTCATGCATGGATTTATTGCAAGATCAATAACTTTTTTGTAATGAAGAACTTAATCAGGATTTTTTGTGTATGTGGTAGGAGAGAATATTTCTCTATACATTAGAGGCAGCAAAAGTGGTACGGCTTAATAGAACTACCACAATATTTTTAAGGTGAAGGTAGGGATCTAGAAGCTCAAACTTGCTTAGATTTTAGATAGCTCATCCTTTGCGTTGTAATTTAACTTTTCTTAAATGATGCTCCTCACAGGATTCTATGCTCCTCTCAGAATTCTTTCCATCGTTCCTTGAGAACCTGATACAATACTTGAAATCAGTCATTACTTCTACCATAACAATTGATTATAGTTTTTGGAGTCAGACATCATGGTGCTCTTGAAAGCTAGCCAACTGCCATTAATCATGCTTATAAATTTAAATGAAACTGTTTTGGTGCATTCCTATAGTACACAAATGATAAATAGGCAAAAAAAATAAAAAATTAAGTACAAAGGTGAAGTTATTACATGACCATGGACGATAAAGTTTAAACAAGAAATCGAATACAAGTAATTTATTTTTTCCACTTCTAAACTAATTTGTTCTTATGGATGGTCACTCTGGGTTGGTTGAGATGTTCTTTTGCAGTTTGAAGCAGCTCATCTAAAACATCATCTGTGCTCTTACAGTCAGAGACCTCGAGTTCCTTGAGCTGAACAAGATGTTCTATGCCGAAATTGGCCTCTTCAATTGACATGGCAGATAAAGTAAGCCTTGCAAGATTAGGCATTGCTCTTTCTTTGAATCTTACCGAATCAAACCCTTGAAGGAGGAGGATTTTAAGCTGTGGAAATCCTTCCTGAACAAAACATAAGTTTTCTTCGGCAAATGAACCATGCTTTAATTTGAGATAAATCAAGTTGGGTAGATTTTGAAGGACTTGGATGGCATCATCCTCTAATCGAGTGCCCCATAGAGTAATTTTAGCTACATCCTTCAGCAAGGCAACCCAACTAGGTAACTTTTGCCAAACACCACTTAGTGTCAGCTTTTGAAGTTGCAGAGGAGGGGATATGCTCTCTAGGCAATCAAATGAGACATTCGTTTCTGCGCTCAATTTCAAAGAGCGAAGGCAACTGTTTAGCTTCGAAAGAGATGTAGAAGGACGACGTACCGATGCGCAGCTGGTCGCGGTGGTTGAGGGCAATGCGCTTGTAGACGTTGCGCCAGTTGGGTCGAGCGAAGTGGGATTTGACGGGGTCCCGGACACGACGTCCACCCCGTTCTTGGCGTGGTTGAGGGACTGCAGCATGGCAATGAGGGCGGAGCGAGTGTCCCCTTCCTCGTACACGCTGGTGCAGTAGTTGTGCAGCTCGATCACCCCCTCCTTGTCCGTCTCCGCCACCTCGTTCATCACACCCCGGAACCACTCGAACGACCCCTGCTCCCTCGTCACCCAGTAAAAATAAGCTCTCCTCGTCTTGAATGTATCAATATTGCCTCCACTACCTGATCTCTTGCCGCCGCCGCCGCCGTGGCTTTCCAGATCGAGCAGGCCCTCCGATTCCAATTGTTTCATGTTGTTCACGATGTCCTTCACGATGCTGATGAAGGGGGTGGCGCCAATGCCCAGCCCCACCAGCAGCACCACTTCATACTTCTTGTAGTCCTGGGCCGGTGCTCCATACGGTCCATCTATCAGGACCCGTGGCATGCTGCTTTCCATGAATTAATTAATAGATATCGAATATATAATTATTAACAGAAGATTAATTGAAGCTTAGCTAGCTAATAATAATTAGATGTCAATATATATATATATATATGAAAAATTAATCAAGACTGCTTAATTATTAGGTTATCACTAATATTAATTATTGCATTGATAAAATGTACTATTGAAAGAGACAAGGAAGTGAATTAGAGCGACAAAGGTCAGCAAGGGCAAGCAGCAAGAGCAGGAAGCGGTTCTATATTGAATGAAAATAAAATATGTTATATGCTTATAACTTGAGTTCACTCACTATTTATTAATTTTTTATTAATTTTTTGGACTAGAAAAGATAGATTTGTAGGGTTTCCTTTTCAATTTTAGAGAATAAATAGATGCCCAAGTTGAGGGGTTTGAATGAAAAAATAGGTTTAAGATTTGAGAAGAAAAATCAATTGTTGTTTCTCTCTTCAAAATATAAATCTATAAAAAAAATAGACTTAAATGAAATTCATCAAATTATGGATCAATAAACCTCAAAATAATAATCCCAAAATTAAAGATCAAATTAGATCTCATCTTTCACAAAAATAAAATAAAAAATAATATTTAATTTTTTAGGTACACATATAGGAGATTAAGCGTGCACTAGTACCAATTGAAAGACAATATGAATTTTATAAATCTAAAACATAATTAATAATCATAATATGATGAGTATATGTGCATATATAATATAAAATAAATCATGCATGGATTTATTGCAACATCCATAACTTTTTTGCAATGAAGAACTTAATTAGGACTTTATGTGTATGTGATAGAAGGAAAGATTTCTCTATGCATTAATGGCAGCAAAAGTATTACGTCTTAATAGGATTACCACGATATCTATAGGGTGAGGGCAAGGACCTAGAAACTTGAACTTGCTTAGATCCTAAATAGCTCGTCCTATGACCCTTGAATTATTTTCTCATTCGTTTTTTTTCCCCTTTCTTGCAAAGACGAATAATTCAACTAGAAAGTGCTTTACCAAGATATTTTATCCATTAGCATATGAAGGCCAAATCCGAACACCAACATATTTGGTGCCCTCAGCTGCAAGCAAGACTTCAAGAAACTTTCAAGAAACTTGATTACCAAACATTGACAGTGTTTCATGTCATTTCATGGCATAAGTCAGTGCCTGATATCTCAAAAGTGAAGAGTTGGCATCAGTCAATATTGAGAGTCAATGTAATTTGGTGTTTTTACAAGCGACCAAAAAATAGTGTTAATGGTTTTCAGATACAAATCTCGTGTCATATTTGAGAAAGACATTAAAGAAATTTATGCAAGGGTCCTTTGCATTGTGATCTTTCTTTGTAACATCTATACATTATCAATCATAAAGAGATTTTCTTACTATACACATCATGGGTGATGAATAAGGAAGGAGACCCTATCTGTTCACCGATTCAAAACCGAGATGAAATTAAAATGATACAAGACTTTTAGCTATAGATCATATAATGGGCTAAACCTTAACAATTTTAAAACATCCGATAATACCTGCCAAAGCAACAGGAGATGGCCTTTTCTATTATGCATCACAATTAGCAATGCTAAAAAGTAGAAGCATCACTTGGACATAATTCCAATCAAACGATGCGATGAATAGTTTGAATTTAAATAAAAGCTGTTATCTTTTACTGTTGCAGTAATTTAACTTTTCTTGAATGATGCTCCTCTCGGGATTCTATGCTCTTCTCAGAATTCTATCCATTGTTCCTTGAGAATCTGGTACAATACTTGAAATCAGCCATTACTTCTACCATAACAATTGGTTATAGTTTTTAGAGTCGGACATCATGGTGCTCTTGAAACCTAGCCAACTGTCATTAATCATGCTTATAAACTTAAATGAAACTTTTTTGGTGCATTCCAAATTAAGTACACAAATGGTAAATAGGTAAAAAAAGAAAAAAGTTAAGTACAAAGGTGAAGTTATTACATGACCATGGATGACAAAGCCTAAAGAAAAAATCGAATACAAGTAATTTATCTTGTTCCTGCTTAGGTACTTTGTTCTACTTACGACAGATGGTCACTCTGGGTTGGTTGAGATGTTCTTTTGCAGTTTGAAGCAGCTCATCTAAAACATCATCTGTGCTCCGACAGTAAAAGATCTCGAGTTCCTTGAGCTGAACAAGATGTTCAATGCCGAAATTGGCCTCTTCAATTGACACGTCAGATAAAGTAAGCCTTGCAAGATTAGGCATTGCTCTTTCTTCGAATCTCACCAAACCAAGCCCTTGAAGGAGGAGGATTTTAAGCTGTGGAAATCCTTCCCGAACAAAACACAAGTTTTTTTCTGCAAATGAACCAATCATCAATTTGAGATTAATCAAGTTGGGTAGATTTTGAAGGACTTGGATGGCATCATCCTCTAATCCAGTGCGCCATAGAGTAATTTTAGCTACATCCTTCAGCAAGGCAACCCAACTAGGAAACTTTTGCAATAACCCACCTAATTTCAGCTCTTGAAGTTGCAGAGGAGAGGATATGCTCTCTAGGCAATCAAATGAGACATTCTCACAAGCGCTCAATTCCAAAGAGCGAAGGCAACTGTTTGGCTTCGAAAGAGATGTAGAAAGAAGTGACATGTGCTTTGATTGGAGACCTACCAGAGACAAGTGTCTGAGTTGAGTCAGCTTCCCAAGCTCCTTTATCACGTGGCCTTGGCCTTTTTCACAACCCACGTAATCCAATGTATGTAGGGATTGTAGATTACCGATTCCACTCTTGGGCAGAAAGACCAAACGTCCATGAAGATGACGTAGCTTTTGGAGCTTGGTGACCCTCTGCACATATTGTAAGCCTCCCCTAAACCATAATTTAGGTGTCATGTCTAGTGTTTCTAGTTGGCAAAGATTTTCCCAGGACTTGGGAAGATAAAAATCCTCAGATAAATACAACCTCAAGTACTTCAAATGAATCAATTCACTAATCCACTTGAGCTGCCGCCTACTCAGCCTTTGTAGATCTTGCAAATCCAAAACCCTTAAAAGCCTCAATCGAGGATGAATAAATGCTGTATCATCAATACTAAAATATGTTATTGATCGGACATGTGATAAATCAGTGCTCTTGATCCTTGTATTGGCAGATAAGCGTCTAATCTTTTGTTGTACTGTCTCATGCTCATCATCTGCAAGAAAAGAAATCAGTAAATTCTGCTCTCTTGACTTGGAAACCATGACTTCGAGCATCACATCATGGACTGTACAACTCTTCACCCTACCATCCCAACGGATCTTTAATGGTTGAATCATACTCCTGTTGATGAACTCATCAAAATATTCCTCTGCAACTTCCTCTGCACTCATGTCTTGGGTGCCAATTGTGAGCCCTTCAGCTGCCCATAGTTCCACCACTTGCTTCCGTTTGATCTCATAGTCCTCTGGATATTTACTTAAATAGAGGAAGCAAGGCCTGAGAGAGTGAGGCAAGTCATAATAACTCAAGTTTAATATTTGCTTCACTACCTCGAGGCTAGGATCGGTTTCCAGCTCATGTCCAAGTCGATCAATCAGTTGTTGCCATTCTTTCCTAGTCTTGTTGCGCTTGCTACGTAGCAAACCAGCTATGGTTACAATGGCTAATGGCAATCCTTTACATTTCTTTAAAATAGCTTCAGATAGATCCTTGAGCTCTTGAGGACATTCACCTCCAGAATCCTTGAACACCCTCCTGCAGAACAAGTTCCAAGATTGATCATAAGAGAGGGGTTCGAGATTGTAGATATGGCCAAATTGAAAGGCAGAGCAGCAAGTATCAGCAACGGTTTCAATCCGAGTAGTTACCATGACCCTACTGCCATTTGTGCTATTAGGTAATGCAGGCTTGATGCTTTCCCATATAGGTATGGTCCATATATCATCAAAAACAATCAAATATGTTTTGTCCTTTAGATGTTCTATGAGCTTTCCAATCAACTGCTCATATTTGAGCTGGCCCTCTCCAGGGATTCGGAGCTGATGAATCATATCTCTTAGAAGATCCTCGGTATGAAATTTGGAGACAGTGATCCAAATACGACAGTCAAAAAGTTGGCCAAGTATCTCACTCTCGTAGACCCTTTTCACGAGAGTGGTCTTGCCCAATCCACCCTTGCCGACCACTGAAATTACACCAAGTTGAGGATTATTTTCTTCTGTCAACCAGCCAATTAGCTCTCTTTTGGGCTCATCCATACCAACTAGATTCTTTTCCTCAACAAAGAGAGCAGTCATTCGAGGATCATGTGGAGCATAGCTGCTAACGACATGAGAGCTAGGAGTAGGGCCTTGGGAAGGCATGGTGAGACGGTAGCGGATCCCCCTTTCGCTGGCTTGCTGGACCTCTGATTGGATATCTCGTATTTGAGTGGCTATTCGATGGCGTGCTCCCAATGTGCTTAGCAAGGGAAAACAACTTCGTAGGGCACCTGCCAGTAGAGATGCAAACATATTAGGTTCTATTTGGGTTTAGACTTGTAACCATATTCTTCTTTTTTTTTTTGCAACTTATCATAAATATCAAATATATTATTATTTTTATTCTATCTCCATCCATCATCTTTTACCATATCAATAAATTTATAAAAATGAAGCTATTACTTCAATAACTAAAATGTTTATTACATCATTTCTCCTTATGATTCTAAGAGGTTTTCATTGAATGTTAATCAATGCACTGAATAATTTCAATCTTATAGTGTGTACCTACATCCAAAACATGATATTATATAGTGGTTGGTATGCTTATGGGGGTGGTTGTAATTGCCTTGTTTTAAGCATGAGCAACAAATATTGGCCTCTTACTTTCATAAAAGTAATTAAGTGTATATTTTATCAAATATTAGTATTAATTTAATTTATTATGTTTAGGAGATTATTGAAAAGCTATGCATAACTGATTTGAACTTATTATATATTATAAGTAAGTTTTCTTCCCACATACTTCCTTTGTATCATAAATCTTTACTTTATATAGCATTATGTTTATTATAAAGCACACAATTAATTATTCCTCTCATAGATGCATATTTTTATGGATAGCCCTGGTTTTGAAATTACTAGTGTAAAAAAAGAACTCTCCATGTAAAATTTATTTAGAAATTACAAGTTAAACCTGATCATGATTGAAAATATAATTTGAATTGTTTAAAATGTAGATTAAAGAACTTAAATTAATTTTGATATTTGATTATTCATGTATTATTGATGCCTTGACATGAGATACCTTGTCATGGGCTAGAAATATGGCATTACCGATATCATAAACTAAAAATATGATAATATTGATGTCCCACCATTAGCTAGAAATGAGGTGATTTTGATGCCATACTAAAAAATAAAAAATGACAATATCGACGCTCCATCATGGACTTGAAACATGACTGTAGCTTAATCTAAAGATAGCTAAATGGGGAATTGTGGCATGAAATTATAAAATACCATATGATTTGTGCAACTAAATTTATAGATTTTTTATACAAATTGTATATGGATATTTATAGATATATCCGAATGTTGATGAAATTATTTAACGAGTTATATATATGACCTAAATATTTAAGATAATATTTTTTTATCAATGATTTATATTCATATTATCTATTAAATTCATGCAATTTATCAAGCCAATAACCTCGTCCTCACCCTCGTTTCATCTCTGCCTTGATTTTGAACAAACTAATTTTTTTTTCAACCCTGCCCTTGTCGTTGTCAATCCCCTACGGAGAATCTCCATTCCTTATTTATTTTTTTTTATAAAATTAGCTATAAACTTTGGATCCAAATCTATTACATAAAAAAAATTTGAAATCCAAAATCTATTATAAATTAGTAAACATTTAAAATAATTAAAATACCTAAATTTAGTATCCTAATATTTGGCCAAGTTTAATTTTTGAATTATATCACACATCAGCTTACTTGGAAGGGCATGTCCATCCGGCCGGTTGAGGTGAAGTTTGAATTCGTCGATGCAGTCTTCGGCATCATAGGCCAATTCCCGCACTTGTTTCACCCAGATCCTTGCCATCTCATTGCTGTCCTGCTGGTCCTCAACACTCCGCAGAAAGGCCTTCATCATCTCTAGCTCATCTATGATGTATTTGATCTCGCCACGCACCCCTTGTAGCAATCGTACCTCTTCGATGGCGGTGTTTGTCAGCTTCTCCACAAGGGAGCTCACCACACCTTCAATCATGGACGTGGCAAAAGCCAAGGTGATAGGATCCGCCATGTCCCTAATCTCTAGTTAGTCAACTTTATATGGCAAAATTAAGACACTGCTTAATTAGTCAACTTTACGTAGTTCAGGTGCCTTGCTTTGCAAATAAGCTCCTTATTAGTGACTTCCCTGCACAGATCAAGAAATACCTTAATCATGTACTCCATGAATGAATCTAATTCTGTTCTCTTCTTCCCAAATAAAAAAAGAAGCAACAAGAATGCTCGGATCTCTAACAACAAGAATATTAAGCATCAGCGAGATGTTTCTCTCTCTCTCTCACACACACACACACACACACACACACAAGTTCTCTGGCAATAGTTATTGTAAATTTTGAGCTATTTTATTCATCATAATTTATTAAAATTATCATGTTTGGTAGTTAAACATAATAATTTGAGCAGTGATATTTGATTCCGATGAATTTAAGAAGACCATAAATCATCGTAATATGATTCCCATTTAAAAGGTAGATACCCAAAATTATCAAAGTCTGATAATCTTAAATTATATTCGGCTTTTCGAGTGCAATCGTGCACTTATATATACAACTTTACGATAATCCACGAGCTGAAATGAATAGAGATGAATGAGGTGAAGCGTTTTGCATACAACATTTGCAAAGCCTGCTCACCGCCCAGCGAACTCCTCTCATCATCGCCAACCAGATCCGGCGGCCGTACATGGCCGGACCTGGTCGAAGGCGAGGAAGAAGACGATCGCCTCTTCCCTAGCCGACAGCCGCTTCCCCTCCGAGATCCAGCCCACACCACCCACCTACTACGGCGATAAAGAACCAGCCGGCAACAACGAACCTGCCGTCGACGACACTGGCGACAACCCCTCTCTCCCCTAACGACGGCAAGCCCAGATCTGACAAGAAGACCTGCAGTCCTCTTGTCTTCAACGAAGCCCGACCATCGTTGGAAGCCAGCCATGGCTTCCCACCCTTGCCGAAAACTAGATCTAGAGATCTAGATCCATCCGAACGCCGTCGCTGGTCTCTTCTCCGGCGACGGTTTCGGCAAGACTCAGCCCATAGCACCCAAAGAGATTCAGGTATGTTTCTAGCTAACCTAAACAGAATAAGGATATAAGGGATGAAAGAAAAATTACCTGTGAGTTTCGTTGCTTGCCGGTGACTATCGGAAAGATCTAGCAGCTCCCCTAGGTTCGACGAAGGTAACCTTATTTCCGATCTATCTACTGCATGCCCTATCAGCCAACAACAACAGTATTTAGAAACAAGAGAGACTTTGAATACATGAACAGAAGGTTGGAAACAGGAACAGAGAAGCATTATGCGGCTGGTTTCCGGCCTCCCTACCTTGCCGGCGATGAAGATCCCAACTACGGAAATCCAACAATGAAAGGAGCTCAGATCGAAGTCCCCCACAGCGGTTCACTGGCCCAAGCAAGAAAACGGACGTAAGAAGAAGCTGGTCACTGGTTTCGCTCGAATGGCCTAAACAAAAGCTAGCCCCTCTCACTGTGGTAAGAAATTGGGGCCCACATTGTGAAGATTTTGTTGAGATATTTACGACTAGCTCCCGCTCACTGTGATAAAATATTGGGGCACACATTGTAAAGATTTTGTTGTTACAAAAAATAATAAATTTTTAATTTTTATGACCAAATTGGCTTATTGAACTCCTCCTAAATTTATGAGAAATTTGCCAGATATATTTCCCACAGGTCGAGAACTTTACTGTAGCTGAATTGTTTGCCGCGGTGGTCCTTCCGTAGTTTATTTGTTTAATCGAGACATCATGATGACTGCATGTGAAGCGTCTGATACCGTGCCTGCCACGTTGAAACAGGGCTATTTTAATCGATCCTTGACAACTTGTCAGTTTATTTAAGCTACATCAGATCGAATCTCTCCTAATCAGTTTTTATTAATGAGTAAAATATCTATTTTTGCTGTACGTAATACGCATGGCATGTGAACGGCATTGGTCATTGCGCCAGTCAATGAACTAATCGGATTATCAGCCAAAGCTAATAGTAATATATGACCACAAACCAACAAAACAGTTAAATAATTAATGGTCAGTGGTCATGGAAAAGTTGTCTTTCAAGAACTTCGAGGGAGGTTTGTTCCTTTCTGAGCAAGAAAAGAATCCCAAAATTTTTAAATATATTGGGACTCGTCCTCCGCACTGCCCATTTGATTTTGGGAGGCCCCATTGCAGCCATGTATTTTTCTTCATTCCACCGATGCATGCAGCTGGCGTCGTGTGCACAAAGTAATGCCATGGCACGCTGGCTTAACAAAATTTACTTCATCTTATGATGTAAAATAATGCCAACTTGTTTAAAGCTAGTGCATGAACCTTAGCAGGCTCTGTTATCCTCCAATTACTAAAAGTTAAAATCATAATGAGATTTGAACTCGAAGAAAGAAGATGATTATTAATAGGCAAATGCATCCCTTAAATTATGAAGTAGCATTGCCCCACCAAGCATGCAAAATTTAATTTATTTCTATTTCATGCAACACCAACAACAACAACAACAACAAAAAAATACCCAAATTTTCTTTGAGTTATATTACAAAACCATTATTTATCCTTTTTTGATGGTCAAAGTGCAAAACCACTTTTAATCAGCATATTTTTTACATAGTACGGAAAATAAATTTCATTTATTCAATGCATCTATTATGCCTTTAAAAGCAGGTACAATATGTAACTTGTGAGGAGCATAGAGTTTCAGCCAGAATAGAAGACCAACTCAACTGCAATTGATTTGCATCAATGGCAAGTATGAACACTAGTTGACAGTGCTGCAGAAGACATCCATAAATGAGGGGTAGTCTTAAAGTTAACAGGAAGGCAAGCCCTTATTTTATATTTTAGCTCCATGACGATCATAGTTTACATACGTTAACGCATCTATGACTAAATCATCACATTTGTTATAGGAAAAGAAAGAGGAAGAGGAATATTCAAAACAGGTCCTCCCTGTTTTAATGATGAGTGTAAAAAATAACACCCAAGTAAGAGGTTTTTTCTTTCCTCCAACATGTGTATCCATGGAATATGTGTATGCATGGTAAAAGAAGACAAATTTTTCTACTAAGTTAGCCTACATAAATATTTCTATCCCTGCTGATCATGTATAAAAGAAAGAGCGTCCATTTTAATATATGGGTAGAAAGTTACACAGTCCATGCTTGCAGAATTGTGGGTTCGGTCATAAGAAAGTTGAGAGAGAGAGACATTAGCTTAAATCTCAGAGAAATTTTTATTTGGGGCATTGAAAAGGAGTTATGGTCCAGTTGATTGGGAAGAAGCTTTGATTGAGCAAAACGAAATTAAGTGGTTCAGTGGAGATGCTTTTCACCTTCTAAATACTACACCCCACTTGCAGCCCTGCTCAAATCAGGCACGCTGGGAAAAGTCCGATATAGCGGACAGCACAGCAAACGGGCCATGCCCCACTCTTTTCTTGAGGTTTGTCATTTTTGAGTCAAAGCATCAACGTTTTCAAACTGGACAACATAAAACTGCAGATTGGCAGACCCTTGTCCAATACTTGCTAGGGTACAAGTTTTCGACTCAAATTAGTAAGATGAGTTGCAATACCAATTTCTAAATACTTGTCACTCCACAAATACTTCTTTGGTGCAGAAGCCTGGTCTGTCGGTGAAACCTTTACACTTCGCTCGAACATGACTTATTTTAACTTTTCTATCTTAATATTTATTATGGATGTAGTTATACTGAGTTGATCACCCTCTTATTCGGCTGCCTGGTCTCCAGTGACAGGTATTAATTCCAAAATATACTGTAGCTGACTACGATCTGGTCCTGAAATCGTCTTTAGCTACCATGGATCCCAAAAGACCAGGAAACATCTCTCTCTTATCATCTACAATGCGGGTCAGAAAGTTGGCAGCCTTATTCATGTCATGCTCGTGACCCCTACTGGTGTTCTTTGAGAAGACGCTAAGTCATAGTGTGAACCCATGGAAAAGGATCTCAATCTCTCTCTCTCTCTCTCTCAATCTAGGGCATGGCTTTTGTAACGATCCGGGCCCACGGGCCCGTTTCGTTACAAGAAAGCAAGACGGATAAGGTCCACACCAATTGAGATCAATCTTTGAGAATATCCGGGCTCCCTAGAGTTGTGGTGGCTCAAGTTGGTGTGGACCTTATCCGTCTTGCTTTCTTATAATGAAATGGGCCCGTGGGCCTGGATCGTTACAGCTTTTTCTTCAAGCTAGGTTCACATAATTTCAAACTCTAGAGTCTCTGCTTGTCGATCTTGCTGCAACTGCTTCCATGTGGGAGTGGCCAGAGCAATCAAGCAAGAAGCACATGGGAGCCAACTGTGGGTTATCTTGGATATTGGTTATGGGCTTGCAAAAAGGTAAAGGAAAAGCTAGACTCTGCATCATCACGGATGCGCTTGATGTGTTTTCTGTATCAAAGGAGAGTACAGTGAAACTTTTTCTAAGATAAAAGAAAGTAACATAGACTTTATGTAGGAAAAAGAAATAGATTAATGCGGTGACTTTTAGATTCAGCATTTTAGGCATTGCGACAAAGAGGTAGCGATTGTTAGGCCTGCAGCACCACCACGGGTGCTTCAGTGGGAGCACTGGACAGGAGGCAGCATTAAACCAACCAGAGAGGTTGATGCAACCTTGGCCACACAAAAACCATTGCACGCAAAAAACGTGGGCATTGCGACCGAACATGGAGGGCTCCGTCACGGGCGCTCCGAAGGGTTTTTTTATGACAAAAGAGCATGAAAAAATAAATACAATATCTCTCACATTTATTTTTTGATGAAATAGGAGAAAAAAATACGTGGGCTTCCTATATAATTTTTCTTCTTCCTTTGAAATTTTTTTCAACCTCATTTTCTTTCCAAACAAACAACCCTTGGTTCTACTAAGGCGCTAGGGGGTGATGATTTGGCTTATACAAATTATTTAATTTAAACTAGATTGACGTTAGCATCATTCAACCACAAGGCCAACCACTAGTAGATGGTGAATTGACCATTTTAAATCAGTAAATCACATTATCCTACGTATCCAATGATGGAGCCCTTTAATAGCATGTTGCTTTTGCACTGACATTACCGGATCGCAGAGAATGTAGTGCGTTTAGAAAGATTCTTTTAGAAAATTAAACTTTAATTCTACCACTCAAAGCGTCTTTCAAAACTTTCAGC
This sequence comes from Calamus simplicifolius, assembly GCA_900491605.1. Lineage (NCBI taxonomy): Eukaryota > Viridiplantae > Streptophyta > Magnoliopsida > Arecales > Arecaceae > Calamus > Calamus simplicifolius. Next base: position 33,198 of record UESW01000169.1, on the reverse strand, counting down.
CCTTTATATCAATTTTTTTATATTTTTTTTTACTTTTCTTTATTTACAGCACCATAGAGCTCGAAGCATGATAATAAAAACCTTATATTTCTGTGTGTGAAGTCATCTTATGCTTTTCAGCTTGCTTTTCAGCTTAAATTATTATCAAACTAGCAAATTCAACTAATTTATATTGAATTCTTGCTGCCTCAGGTACTCATTAATTGTCAAAACAACCAGTAACTGTTAGATTTAATAATCATATATTAAAGATTAAAATACCTAAGTTTAAATCAGGTTACGTATAAAGAACTTGTAAAAGTGCATATCTTTTCTAAAGTGGAACCATCTTCTTATCTATAGCGCTAGTTCTTTTTCTTTCTTATCATACTTTATATTATCGTTTGTAAGGCTAATAACCTTCTAACCCTTTATATAAAAGACTAGTAAGAGTTATAATTGAATTAGAATGAAAGTAAAATCGAATCATAAAATAAAATAGGAGCTCTTCGATTAAGGAAACAAAATAATTAGGCTCTACACTTCTATACCATATACCCACATATATTAATCATAAAATAAATTTTGTTTAGTATTTTATAAATTATGCACTTTTTTTAGGCTTGTACCAACCCATGTTTTGAAAATATTAAAAGTTTATAATCAATGATGCCCGCACAGTAATTTTAAAAATCTTTCGGAAACTACTCAATCATGTCAGGGCCTCTAATTGTCACTGTAGCATGATTCTTGAGAATGTTAAAAGGAATGTGGATAGAGGTGATTTCAAAATAGTTAATTTTTTTTTTCTCTTTGCTTTTGTTGTTATTTTTCTCACATTCAGACTCTAAAATTTTTTGTATAGATGGTAAAAGCAGTTAAAAGGCAAGAAAAAAATACTCCCTACCAGCAAAGATAAATTCATCAGCCAGATGCTTCTGCATGGGGACTCAATTATAATAGTTCTCGGGAGTCCCAAATGAGCTGGGTCTCTCTTGAGAATTAGAGTATAAAACTTTCTTCTTAGCAGGCAATTAGTTTTGGTCTTTTTCCCTTGCTCTCAAATATGACTTGTCATTATGTTAACTAAAAATTATTTCATGGAGCTCGATCCTGAAAGTGGGAGCAAGTGATGTGATGTGATCAGGTTTGGCTGACCTATTCTATAGGATGACCATGTTGAAAGACTTGTATTTCCTATAAAGTTAATATTTATTATAATAAAATTAGTTTTATCAATATGCATATTATATTCATGGATACATTGTAATTAATATAATTATGATATTTTTCTCCTTAGATTATATTGTAAGAGGATTATGTTAATAATTGAGATTATTAATTAAGGATGATGATATTCTAAATTCTTTATAGTCTAAAATTTAATCAAAATGTTAGAATATAAAAGGATGACATATTCTATTATAACATTGGTGTTTGTAAGGCAACAAATATTAATTGGACCAATAAAAATGCTCTTGAACTAACTGTTATTATAAAAGAGTTATTCTAATTACAATTATAGAAAGTCCTTATCAATCTGAGGGTATTGCTAAATCCTATGTTGATTCTATATAGCTTGATATTATATATAGTGATGCTTAATCGAAAAGCTCTATACGGATATGTTGGGTTATATATATGATAAATAAAGATTAGTAGATATTCAAATTGAGACATATCATTTTCAAAATAAGAGAGAATATTCAAGATTATATCTCTAATATAGTGGACTAAAATTCGGTCGATTAATTTAGAAAAGCATTTTACTAACTATTTTTATATATAAATAGATTTTATCTTATTTAGAAATATTTTCTAATTGAAATTTTAATGGTCCAATCCTATTGACTTATGTTGAATATTAATTGATAAGCAAATTATTATATAAAATATTATGTTATGAGATGCTCACAACAATCTCGTTCTTTAGTTATAGGCTATAGTTTGTTGATGGACATGATTGCACCCACCAAGCTTTCGTATGATTTGTTTGATCAAAATATGGTTACCAAAAAAAGGACTTCCCTAATGGGTCTTATGTAACATGCTCTTTCTCTCACTATGAAAAGAGATGCGAAGCCCAATAAGTCTCTTAACCTATAAATGATCATTTATGAGATTTAATATTATGAGTTATAGAATTCTATGGTTCAGTCTAATCATAAATGAGTTACAAAATTCTAACTCATTATGACATGAGTTATAGAATTCTAAAGATTATAATAATCATGAAAAAGTTAAAGAATTCCAAGAAGTTTTATAGGTTATGGAATCCTAAGAAACAAAGGAAAGCCATCACTTTTACATAATGAGATCTAAGCTTGAAACTAAATATGAGTTTTTGTGAAAGAAAAGTATGTGTAAACTTAGTAGGGCTTTGTAATTATAAAATCTTATGGGGATATTTCATGCTGCATGCACTAAGGAACAAAAGGTAAGTAAGCCTTTATTAGTATTTTATTTAAATAATTATTTGATATCGCATTTGAATAATTCATTTATATATGTAATTTTAATTAATATTTTGAAAAAATTGATTTCCAATACCCTATACATGCCTTAAACATTTAGCACTACTATTTTAAACATAGATAATTTCTGCAAAGTATGCATGATATGTGTAAATTATGATTAGCCAAATACTTAATTTGTATTATGCAACTTATGTTCATTTTTAAAACATTCTATGAATGGTTTTAAATAACATGTGAAAATCAAGTTTTTGATATAAAATTATGCCACCTGCAGTTCACTATATTATGACATGATGACATGGTAGAACATGATGATATGATGTGACATAATATGGCATGATGACATAAAACTAGTATCATGACCCTTCCTCACATAGGAATTATATATGGAGGTAACACCTTAAGTGGTGTCCTGTTTTAGCCCTGTCATAGGCATCAATGTGGCCATAAGTGTGTATGTAATAAAATGATCTAAATGATGATAAGAATTTGGCCAGTTGGATTTCAAAAGTTTTGAAAAAGAAATTGTTTCCAACATAATTCAAGAATGATATTAATATCATAGAACACACATGTTTTTCTTTTTTGAGATGTGATATGATACATTATTTTGGAAATAAAATGATATAATTATTCAAATTTTGCCATTATGACTTCAAAAGTTTTGAAATAAAAGTTGAAATATAAAATGGCAAAAGTGTTCATCATAATTCAAAGTATGATATTATTAGCATCAAGAGAACACATATAATTTTCTTTTGTGAAATATGATATGATATGTTATTTTGGAGATAAAATGATATAATTATTTAGGCTCACTTATTGAGTGAGAACTCATTAAACTCTCAATGATCCTTTTCAGAGACAAAAGAGTGACTTGAAACTGGAGTAGAATAGAGCTTTCGTCTGCGTAGATAGAATTCTAATTTCTAGTTATATTTGTAATTCTCAGACACATGTTTTATGTTGGATTGTAGTCAGAATAATGTCATATTTAAATGAAATATATTATCTTGTATTCTTCTAATTATGAATGGCTTTGATTATTGAATATCTTGCATGACTTACATGCAGTGGGTTGGCACCCTTGATCCAATCCTGGGTCTGGGGCATGACATTGAGGTGCCAGAAAAAAGAAAGGAGAGGATCTAAGCCTCCCACCAGACCTCTTTGATTGTCAGATAGTTGATGGCCAAAGTTGGCTCTCAAGTGGTGATCAATCGTCAACTCAAAACAGGGTACCCGAATTTATCTCATCGACCATTGAAATACAGTAAGGAGGATCTCAGCCTCCATGGTCGAACCTCACCTCTACTCATTGGCCACCAACCGCCTCACAGCCGAGGTCGATTGGACATAGACGTCAGCCAATTGGCCACTCCAAGCAGTGGACCATGACCCCCCTAATCGGCCACAAAAGTTCACCCAAAAGCAGGGTCCCAAAGGAGATGAGAATAAAGCTGGAATAGCTGGGGATAAACTCCAAAATAGTCAGAATAGTAGGAATAACAAGTAATGTTTCAAGAAAAGACATATTTCTAGGAATTTGTGGGGTTCGAATGGAAAAATCAATTATTGTTTCCAAGATTTTAAGAAGAAAAATCAATTATTGTTTCTCTTTCCAAAATATAAATCTATAAAAGAATATATTTATATGAAATTCATCAAATTATGGATCAATAAACCTCAAAACAATAACCCCAAAAATTGAAGATCAAATCAGATCTAATCTTTCATAAAAATAAAATAAAAAATAATATTTAATTTTTCATGTACACATATATGAGATTAAGCAACACTGATACCAATTGAAAGAAAATATGAATTTCCAAAATCTAAAACATAATTGATAATCACAATATCATGAATAATATGTGCACATATAATATAAAATAAATCATACATGAATTTATTGCAAGATCTATAACTTTTTTGTAATGAAGAATTTAATTAGGATTTTATGCGTATGTGGTAGGAGAGAAGCTCTATACACTAAAGGCAACAAAAATGTTACAGCTTAATAGGATGGGTGAAGGTAGAGACCTAGAAGCTCAAACTTGCTTAGATTTTAGATAGCCCATCTTATGATCCTTGAATTATTTTCTCATTCATTTTTCCTCCTTGCAAAGACGAATAATTTAACTAGAATGTATTTTATCATCCAAATGAAGATAATTCATCTATTAGCATGTGAAGACCAAAATTCAAATACCAACATATATAGTGCCCCCAGCTGCAAGCAAGACTTTAAGAAACTTTGGAGAAACTTGATTACGAAACATTGACAGTGTTTCATGTCATTTCATGGCATAAGTTGGTGCCTGATATCTCAAAAGCAAAGAGCTGGCATTAGTCAATATTGAGAGTCGGTGTAATTTGGTGTTTTTACAAGCGACAAAAAAATAGTGTTGATGGTTTTCAGATACAAATCTCCTATGTCATATTTGAGAAAGACATTAAAGAAATTTATGCATCCTTTGCGTTGCGATCTTTCTTTGTAGAATTAATACATATTGTCAATCATAAAGAGATTTTCCTACTGTATACATTATGGGTGATGGGTAAGGAAGGAGACCCTATCTGTTTACTGATTCAAAACCGAGATGAAATTAAAATGATACAAGACTTTTAGCCCTAGATCATGTAATGGGTTGAACCTTAACAATTTTAAAACATCTAATATTACCTGCCAAAGCAACAGGAGATAGCCTTTTCTATTATGCATCACAATCAGCAATGTTAAAAAGTAAAAGCATCACTTGGACATAATTCCAATCAAACGATGCAATGAATAGTTTGAATTTAAATAAAAGCTATTAACTTTTTCCAATGCAGTAATTTAATTTTGCTTAAATGATGCTCCTCTTGGTATTCTAAGCTCCTGTCAGAATTTTATCTATGATTCCTTAAGAGCCTGATACAATACTTGAAATTAGTCATTACTTCTACCATAACAATTTATTATAGTTTTTGGAGTCAGACATCATGGTGCTCTTGAAACCTAGCCATCTGTCATTAATCATGCTTATAAACTTAAATGAAACTTTTTTGGTGCATTCCAAATTAAGTACACAAATGGTAAATAGGTAAAAAAAGGAAAAAGTTAAGTACAAAGGTGAAGTTATTACATGACCATGGATGACAAAGTCTAAAGAAAAAATGAATACAAGTAATTTATCTTGTCCCTGCTTAGGTACTTTGTTCTACTTACGACGGATGGCCACTCTGGGTTGGTTGAGATGTTCTTTTGCAGTTCGAAGCAGCTCATCTAAAACATCATCTGTGCTCTTACAGTTAGAGACCTCGAGTTCCTTGAGCTGAACAAGATGTTCAATGCCGAAATTGGCCTCTTCAATTGACATGTCAGATAAAGTAAGCCTTGCAAGATTAGGCATTGCTCTTTCTTCGAATCTCACCGAACCGAGCCCTTGAAGGAGGAGGATTTTAAGCTGCGGAAATCCTTCCTGAACAAAACACATGTTTTCTTCGGCGAATGAACCATACATCAATTTGAGATAAATCAAGTTGCGTAGATTTTGAAGGACTTGGATGGCATCATCCTCTAATCGAGTGCGCGATAGAGTAATTTTAGCTACATCCTTCAGCAAGGCAACCCAACTAGGAAACTTTTGCAATAACCCATATAATTTCAGCTCTTGAAGTTGCAGAGGAGGAGAGGATATGCTCTCTAGGCAATCAAATGAGACATTCTCACAAGCGCTCAATTCCAAAGAGCGAAGGCAACTTTTTAGCTCCGAAAGAGATGTAGAAAGAAGTGACATGTGCTCTGATACGAGACCTGCCAGAGACAAGCGTCTGAGTTGAGTCAGATTCCCAAGCTCCTTTATCACGTGGCCTTGACACCACACGGAATCCAATGTCTGTAGGGATTGTAGATTACCGATTCCACTCTTGGGTAGAAAGCTGAAACGTCCACGAAGATGACGTAGCTTTTGGAGCTTGGTGACCCTCTGCACCAACTGTAAGCCTCCCCGTCGCAGTAGTTACCATGACCCTACTGCCATTTGTGCTACCAGGTACTGCAGGCTTGATGCTTTCCCATGCAGGTATGGTCCATATATCATCAAAAATAATCAAATATTTTTTGTTGTTGAGATGTTCTCTAAGCTTTTCAATCAACTTCTCAGATCTGAGCTGCTCATGTTTACGCCGGTCCTCTTCAGAGATTGGAAGCTGACGCATCATGTCTCTTAGAAGATCGTCGGTATGAAATTTGGAGACGGTGATCCAAATACGACAGTTGAAAAGTTGGCCAAGTATCTCACTCTCGTAGACCCTTTTCACGAGAGTGGTCTTGCCTAATCCACCCATGCCAACCACTGAAATTACACCAAGTTGAGGATTATTTTCTTCTGTCAACCAGCCAATTAGCTCTCTTTTGGGCTCATCCATACCAATTAGATCCTTTTTCTCAACAAAGAGAGCAGACATTCGAGGATCATGTGGAGCATAGCTGCTATTGACATAAGAGCCGGGAGCAAGGCCTTGGGAAGGCATGGTGAGATGGTAGCGGTTCACCCTTTCACTGGCTTCCTTGACACTGGATTGGATATCGCGTATCTGAGTGGCTATTTGATGGCGTGCTCTCAATGTACTTAGCAAGGAAAAACAACTTCGTAAGGCACCTGCCAGTAGAGATGTAAACATATTAAGTTCTATTTGTGTTTAGACTTGTAACCATATTCTTTTTTTTTTGCAATTTATAATGAATATCAAAATATATTATTATTTTTATTTCTATCTTCGCCCATCATCTTTTACCATATAAATAAACTTATAAAAATGAAGCTATTACTTCAATAACTAAAATATTTATTACATCATTTCTCCTTGTGATTCTAAGAGGTTTCATTGAATGTGAATCAATGCACTTAATAATTTCAATCTTATAGTGTGTACCTATATCCAAAACATGATATTATATAGCGGTTGGTATGCTGATGGGGGTGGTTGTAATTGCCTTGTATTAAGCATGAGCGACAAATATTGGCCTCTTACTTTCATAAAAGTAATTAAGTGTATATTTTATTAAATATTAGTGTTAATTTAATTTAAAATGTTTAGGTGATTATTGAAAAGCTCTGCATGACTAGATTTGGACTTATTATATATTACAAGTAAGTTTCCTTCCTACACACTTCCTTCATATCATAAATCTTTACTTTATATATCATTTTGTTTATTATAAAGAACATAATTAGTTATTCCTCTCATAGAGCATCTTCTCTCTCTTCCCCTATGCACAACTCTCTTTAGGGCATTTTCTCTCTCTAAAATATTTTCTCTCTCTAGGCATCATTCCTTCTCTTCTAAAGTGCGGTAGTTTCTCTCTCTAGGAAGGAAGATATGTGATCCCTAGGGGTGGATGGTTTTTCTTTGATCTATAAAACTTTCTCTCTCTAGATAACTTTCTCTCTCATTCGATTCTTTCTCTAGGTGGGTTGTTATCTCTCCTAGCGTATGGTGGGTTTTCTCTCTAAGAAAAGAAGAGGTGTGAAGTCTTGGAATGCCTCTTTCTCTCTCTAGACGTTTCTCTTTCTTTTTGTAACTTGTGCCTCAAGTTTCTCTCTCCTAGGAGTTCTCTTTCTTGAAAATTCTTTCTCTCTCTTGCGGGGGCCAAGTGGTTGTCCTATACTTTCTCGTAGTGGCTATTTTGGCTCAGAATTGAAAACTTTTTGCTGCAATTGGTTCAAGAATCAACGGGTTTGCCTCAACACTTAGAGGATGTATTTTTTAGTTCTTTCTTAAATATATTATTTTATGCCTATATTTAAATGGTTTACTATGCTAAATTTGAATGCGTTTCAACTTTGTTGTCAATTTTTGTTCATTTAAATGATGCAATTTAGATGCAGTAGAAATTTGCATTTTGTGGGTTTGGAGAATGGCTGCAAATGAGAGCTTTGACTTTTGATATTTGACATTGCCTTTGGGTTGAAATTTAATCTTTTTCCCTACTTTGAGAATGCTTTTGGAAGCTATATTCACTTATATGCATGTGGTTCTACATTGGGTTAGAATATATATTTGTTAGAATTTTGGCATTTTAATATCATATAGCTTAAAAATTTATAGCTCAGCTCCCAAAGGAATAATTTTGAGAACTATTCACAAAACAGACCAGTTAATGTTAAATGTTTTAGGCTTTTGTGTTCAGGCCAGGCCATCTGGATTTATGCTAACAATTTTGAGAGCCAATTCCTTAAAGTTACAACCCATTGGATTTATGGTCAAAATCTATTGTATTGTTTAAGGTGTGTTCCCCTACTTCCAATTAAGTTAATGCATAATGGAGGACAGACTAAGTTTTTAATTCGATTTCTTGCCATTCTAAAGCTTTGTGTGATATGATTGTGAATATCAAACATTTTAATTAGTCCCTCAATAATGTTTTTATCAAGATGCTATATATATATATATATATAATTAAATTAATATTTTTTTCATTACAACATGGATAATGTAAAATATAAATTCTATATATATATATGTGAATGCATACTTTTTGAATATGATTATTCTCATTGACTTCTACATTATTGTTGTTTTATTGGGGAGATCGAATAGATGAAGCATCTCCCGGAATAATTTTTGCAATAATCTTTTCCTCGGATGCTAGAATAATGAAATTTAAATGGCCATTTGCCCATTAGAAGCTTTAAAAGTTGCTTTTTTTTGTTTTTTTTTAAAAGGCATGTTGATGGGCCATATCGTACAAAACTAGGAAAATCAAACTTTTATTTTTATATATTTTATTTTATATTATATAATATAATTAGATCAAAGATGTATTCATCATTATTTTATCAAACACCAAATTTAAAAATATTGATCAAATAGCATAGGTGATAAAATCATTAAAATGATAATTTAAATATTTTAAGAGTTTTAAAAAAATATGAAAGATTTTTTTTTATCCAAAACGTTAGGATCTTTGACATGATAGAGGAGTATATCAACTCAAAGAAATCGATAGAGTTTTATCCATGTATAGCTTTTCCAATAAGACTCTTTAGAAACTCTTACCTTAGGCACGTGGTGGTTTATAGAACCAGGAGTTTCCTGTATACTTCTTTAGCTGAAACATCCCTTGTATCCACTCACTTCAATGTATTCGCTCTTTAATTTTGTACGTATTATCTTAAATAAGTTCATTATACATATAGAATCAGAATCATGCTATTAAAAAATTTTTCTTATTATTTAATTAAATAAACTATTAATTAGATTTATGAGTCCTTATGCCATTACAATCTTATCTCAACTTTCAGATTATAACATGCAAATAAACTCTTTAATAAGATAGAATAAAGTTAATCATACCTTTAAAAGCTAATACTGTGAGGGTACATTAAACTTTTAAGGAATAATATTTAATTTATTTTCTTTATTCCACTAAAAACCTTATCAAATGATGATAGATTAATGAGGTATAATCCAGTGTCATTATAATAATAATTATTATCATTATTATCAATGTTTTATCATGATTAGTCCCATGATAGGTGAGCATTAGCCAATTAAAAAATAGTTTAATTAGAATTTCTACAGCATGCCTAATTAACCCATGCATTAAATTTACATTATAATATATTTATTTTGCATGTAAATTAACAATACAAATTTTGTAAAGTATAAACAAAATTATAGTATCCAAATCACATCAATTTAATAGTATGTAAATAAATAATAAAGTTGATAGCATAAGAATATTATCCTAGAAAGTTTGGCTCAAAATTTAGAGAGTACAGTATGCAAAATTATAGTCAAAATTATGTAATATTTAATCAATATAATATTACAAAACTTTAATTAATAAAATGAGCTCAACTTGTTAATTTGGGTGAATGAGATTCCATAAGTTAAAAGGAAATATTAGAATCTTGGCCTAATTGGTCTGGGTCCAACCAAGATGCGAAACAAGAATGTTGCAAAATAGGACATATCCTTGCCTACTGGCTAAATATGAAAACACTGGATGGAAAGTAGAAATAGTAGGAAGAATAGATAAAATATCTAGCCAAATAAAATTTAGCCTATTCTGAAATTAGCCAAATAGTATTGGCTAAATAGGTGATCATTAGCCAAGACTGAATAGCTTGCCATGTGGGGAAGTCCCTCCTCTTCAAAGTTCAAATGAATCCAGCTACGGTACTAATCCGACATTGACTCATCGAAAACAAAGCCCTCATTCTAATTTTATAAGAGGATAGAAGTCTTCGATCGACAATCAGCCGAGCACATAGGCGGCAGTAGCAATAATACCCTAAATTTAGTTCTATATTGAATGAAAAGAAAATATGTTATATGCTTATAACTTAAGTTCACTCACTATTTATTAATTTTTTATTAATTTTTTGGACTAGAAAAGACAGATTTGTAGGGTTTCCTTTTCAATTTTAGAGAATAAATAGATGCCCAAGTTGAGGGGTTTGAATGAAAAAATAGGTTTAAGATTTGAGAAGAAAAATCAATTGTTGTTTCTCTCTTCAAAATATAAATCTATAAAAAAAATATACTTATATGAAATTCATCAAATTATGGATCAATAAACCTCAAAATAATAATCCCAAAATTAAAGATCAAATTAGATCTCATCTTTCACAAAAAAAAAAAAAAAATAATATTTAATTTTTTACGCACACATATAGGAGATTAAGCGTGCAATGGTACCAATTGAAAGACAATATGAATTTTATAAATCTAAAACATAATTAATAATCATAATATGATGAGTATATGTGCATATATAATATAAAATAAATCATGCATGGATTTATTGCAACATCCATAACTTTTTTGCAATGAAGAACTTAATTAGGATTTTATGTGTATGTTATAGAAGGAAAGATTTCTCTATGCATTAATGGCAGCAAAAGTATTACGTCTTAATAGGAATAGGGTGAGGGCAAGGACCTAGAAACTTGAACTTGCTTAGATCCTAAATAGCTCGTCCTATGACCCTTGAATTATTTTATCATTCGTTTTTTTTCCTCCTTTCTTGCAAAGACGAATAATTCAACTAGAAAGTGCTTTACCAAGATAATTTATTCATTAGCATATGAAGGCCAAATCCGAACACCAACATATTTGGTGCCCTCAACTGCAAGCAAGACTTCAAGAAACTTGATTACCAAACATTGACAGTGTTTCATGTCATTTCATGGCATAAGTCAGTGCCTGATATCTCAAAAGTGAAGAGTTGGCATCAGTCAATATTGAGAGTCAGTGTAATTTGGTGTTTTTACAAGCGACCAAAAAATAGTGTTAATGGTTTTCAGATACAAATCTCGTGTCATATTTGAGAAAGACATTAAAGAAATTTATGCAAGGGTCCTTTGCATTGTGATCTTTCTTTGTAACATCTATACATTATCAATCATAAAGAGATTTTCCTACTATACACATCATGGGTGATGAATAAGGAAGGAGACCCTATCTGTTCACTGATTCAAAACCGAGATAAAATTAAAATGATACAAGACTTTTAGCTATAGATCATATAATGGGCTAAACCTTAACAATTTTAAAACATCTGATAATACCTGCCAAAGCAACAGGAGATGGCCTTTTCTATTATGCATCACAATTAGCAATGCTAAAAAGTAGAAGCATCACTTGGACATAATTCCAATCAAACGATGCGATGAATAGTTTGAATTTAAATAAAAGCCGTTAACTTTTACTGTTGCAGTAATTTAACTTTTCTTAAATGATGCTCCTCTCTTGGGATTCTACGCTCTTCTCAGAATTCTTTCCATTGTTCCTTGAGAACCTGGTACAATACTTGAAATCAGCCATTACTTCTACCATAACAATTGGTTATAGTTTTTAGAGTCGGACATCATGGTGCTCTTGAAACCTAGCCAACTGTCATTAATCATGCTTATAAACTTAAATAAAACTTTTTTGGTGCATTCCAAATTAAGTACACAAATGGTAAATAGGTAAAAAAAGAAAAAAGTTAAGTACAAAGGTGAAGTTATTACATGACCATGGATGACAAAGTCTAAAGAAAAAATCGAATACAAGTAATTTATCTTGTCCCTGCTTAGGTACTTTGTTCTACTTACGATGGATGGTCACTCTGGGTTGGTTGAGATGTTCTTTTGCAGTTTGAAGCAGCTCATCTAAAACATCATCTGTGCTCCGACAGTAAAAGATCTCGAGTTCCTTGAGCTGAACAAGATGTTCAATGCCGAAATTGGCCTCTTCAATTGACATGTCAAATAAAGTAAGCCTTGCAAGATTAGGCATTGCTCTTTCTTTGAATCTCACCGAACCAAGCCCTTGAAGGAGGAGGATTTTAAGCTGCGGAAATCCTTCCTGAACAAAACACAAGTTTTTTTTGGCAAATGAACCATACTTCAATTTGAGATAAATCAAGTTGGGTAGATTTTGAAGGACTTGGATTGCATCATCCTCTAATCGAGTGTACCATAGAGTAATTTTAGCTACATTCTTCAGCAAGACAACCCAACTAGGAAACTTTTGCAATAACCCATCTAATTTCAGCTTTTGAAGTTGCAGAGGAGGAGAGGATATGCTCTCTAGCCAATCAAATGAGACATTCTCACAAGCGCTCAATTCCAAAGAGCGAAGGCAACTGTTTAGCTTCGAAAGAGATGTAGAAAGAAGTGACATCTGCTTTGATTGGAGACCTACCAGAGACAAGTGTCTGAGTTGAGTCAGCTTCCCAAGCTCCTTTATCACGTGGCCTTGGCCTTTTTCACAGCCCACGTAATCTAATGTATGTAGGGATTGTAGATTACCGATTCCACTCTTGGGTAGAAAGACAAAATGTCCACGAAGATGACGCAGCTTTTGGAGCTTGGTGACCCTCTGCACATATTGTAAGCCTCCCCTAAACCATAATTTAGGTGTCACGTCTAGTGTTTCTAGTTGGCAAAGATTTTCCCAGGACTTGGGAAGATAAAAATCCTCAGAAAAATGCAACCTCAAGTACTTCAAATGAATCAATTCACTAATCCACTTGAGCTGCCGCCTACTCAGCCTTTGTAGATCTTGCAAATCCAAAACCCTTAAAAGCCTCAATCGAGGATGAATAAATGCTGTATCATCAATACTAAAATATGTTATTGATCGGACATGTGATAAATCAGTGCTCTTGATCCTTGTATTGGCAGATAGGCGTCTAATCTTTTGTTGTACTGTCTCATGCTCATCTGCAAGAAAAGAAATCAGTAAATTCTGCTCTCTTGACTTGGAAACCATGACTTCGAGCATCACATCATGGACTGTACAACTCTTCATCTTACCATCCCAATGGATCTTTGATGGTTGAATCATACTCCTGTTGATGAACTCATCAAAATATTCCTCTGCAACTTCCTCTGCACTCATGTCTTGGGTGCCAATTGCGAGCCCTTCAGCTGCCCATAGTTCCACCACTTGCTTCCGTTTGATCTCATAGTCCTCTGGATATTTACTTAAATAGAGGAAGCAAGGCCTGAGAGAGTGAGGCAAGTCATAATAACTCAAGTTTAATATTTGCTTCACTACCTCGAGGCTAGGATCGGTTTCCAGCTCATGTCCAAGTCGATCAATCAGTTGTTGCCATTCTTTCCTAGTCTTGTTGCGCTTGCTACGTAGCATACCAGCTATGGTTACAATGGCTAATGGCAATCCTTTACATTTCTTTAAAATAGCTTCAGATAGATCCTTGAGCTCTTGAGGACATTCACCTCCAGAATCCTTGAACACCCTCCTGCAGAACAAGTTCCAAGATTGATCATAAGAGAGGGGTTCGAGATTGTAGATATGGCCAAATTGAAAGGCAGAGCAGCAAGTATCAGCAACTGTTTCAATCCGAGTAGTTACCATGACCCTACTGCCATTTGTGCTATTAGGTAATGCAGGCTTGATGCTTTCCCATGTAGGTATGGTCCATATATCATCAAAAACAATCAAATATGTTTTGTCCTTTAGATGTTCTATGAGCTTTCCAATCAACTGCTCATATTTGAGCTGGCCCTCTCCAGGGATTCGGAGCTGATGAATCATATCTCTTAGAAGATCCTCGGTATGAAATTTGGAGACAGTGATCCAAATACGACAGTCAAAAAGTTGGCCAAGTATCTCACTCTCGTAGACCCTTTTCACGAGAGTGGTCTTGCCCAATCCACCCATGCCGACCACTGAAATTACACCAAGTTGAGGATTATTTTCTTCTGTCAACCAGCCAATTAGCTCTCTTTTGGGCTCATCCATACCAATTAGATTCTTTTCCTCAACAAAGAGAGCAGTCATTCGAGGATCATGTGGAGCATAGCTGCTAACGACATGAGAGCTAGGAGTAGGGCCTTGGGAAGGCATGGTGAGACGGTAGCGGATCCCCCTTTCGCTGGCTTGCTGGACCTCGGATTGGATATCTCGTATTTGAGTGGCTATTCGATGGCGTGCTCCCAATGTGCTTAGCAAGGGAAAACAACTTCGTAGGGCACCTACCAGTAGAGATGCAAACATATTAGGTTCTATTTGGGTTTAGACTTGTAACCATATTCTTCTTTTTTTTTTGCAACTTATAATAAATATCAAAATATATTATTATTTTTATTCTATCATCGTCCATCATCTTTTACCATATCAATAAACTTGTAAAAATGAAGCTGTTACTTCAATAACTAAAATGTTTATTACATCATTTCTCCTTATGATTCTAAGAGGTTTTCATTGAATGTGAATCAATGCACTGAATAATTTCAATCTTATAGTGTGTACCTACATCCAAAACATGATATTATATAGTGGTTGGTATGCTTATGGGGGTGGTTGTAATTGCCTTGTTTTAAGCATGAGCAACAAATATTGGCCTCTTACTTTCATAAAAGTAATTAAGTGTATATTTTATTAAATATTAGTATTAATTTAATTTATTATGTTTAGGAGATTATTGAAAAGCTATGCATAACTGATTTGAACTTATTATATATTATAAGTAAGTTTTCTTCCCACATACTTCCTTCGTATCATAAATCTTTACTTTATATAGCATTATGTTTATTATAAAGCACACAATTAATTATTCCTCTCATAGATGCATATTTTTATGGATAGCCCTGGTTTTGAAATTACTAGTGTAAAAAAAGAACTCTCCATGTAAAATTTATTTAGAAATTACAAGTTAAACCTGATCATGATTGAAAATATAATTTGAATTGTTTAAAATGTAGATTAAAGAACTTAAATTAATTTTGATATTTGATTATTCATGTATTATTGATGCCTTGACATGAGATACCTTGTCATGGGCTAGAAATATGGCATTACCGATATCATAAACTAAAAATGTGATAATATTGATGTCCCACCATTAGCTAGAAATGAGGTGATTTTGATGCCATACTAAAAAATAAAAAATGACAATATCGGCGCTCCATCATGGACTTGAAACATGACTGTAGCTTAATCTAAAGATAGCTAAATGGGGAATTATGGCATGAAATTATAAAATACCATATGATTTGTGCAACTAAATTTATAGATTTTTTGTACAAATTGTATATGGATATTTATAGATATATTTGAATGTTGATGAAATTATTTAACGAGTTATATATATGACCTAAATATTTAAGATAATATCTTTTTCATCAATGATTTATATTCATATTATCTATTAAATTCATGCAATTTATCAAGCCATTAACCTCGTCCTCACCCTCGCTTCATCTCTGCCTTGATTTTTGAACAAACTAATTTTTTTTTTCAACCCTGCCCTTATCATTGTCAATCCCCTGCGTTGTCAATCCCCTGCGGAGAATCTCCATTCCTTATTTATTTTTTTTATAAAATTAGCTATAAACTTTGGATCCAAATCTATTACATAAAAAAAATTTGAAATCCAAAATCTATTATAAACTAGTAAACATTTAAAATAATTAAAATACCTAAATTTAGTATCCTAATATTTGGCCATGTTTAATTTTTGAATTATATCACACATCAGCTTACTTGGAAGGGCATGTCCATCCGGCCGGTTGAGGTGAAGTTTGAATTCGTCGATGCAGTCTTCGGCATCATAGATCAATTCCCGCACTTGTTTCACCCAGATCCTCGCCATCTCATTGCTGTCCTGCTGGTCCTCAACACTCCGCAGAAAGGCCTTCATCATCTCTAGCTCATCTATGATGTATTTGATCTCGCCACGCACCCCTTGTAGCAATCGTACCTCTTCGTTGGCGGTGTTTGTTAGCTTCTCCACAAGGGAGCTCACCACACCTTCAATCATGGACGTGGCAAAAGCCAAGGTGATAGGATCCGCCATGTCCCTAATCTCTAGTTAGTCAACTTTATATGGCAAAATTAAGACACTGCTTAATTAGTCAACTTTACGTAGTTCAGGTGCCTTGCTTTGCAAATAAGCTCCTTATTAGTGACTTCCCTGCACAGATCAAGAAATACCTTAATCATGTACTCCATGAATGAATCTAATTCTGTTCTCTTCTTCCCAAATAAAAAAAGAAGCAACAAGAATGCTCGGATCTCTAACAACAAGAATATTAAGCATCAGCGAGATGTTTCTTGGTGATAACCTGACATGTCTCTTGCGCACGCACGCGCGCGCGCGTGCACACACACAGCGCGCGCACACACACACACACCAGTTCTCTGGCAATAGTTATTGTAAAATTTGAGCTATTTTATTTATCATAATTTATTTTAATAAATTAAAATTATCATGTTTGGTAGTTAAACATAATAATTTGAGCAGTGATATTTGATTCCCATGAATTTAAGAAAACCATAAATCATCGTAATATGATTCCCATTTAAAAGGTAGATACCCAAAATTATCAAAGTCTGATAATCTTAAATTATATTCTTAACTTCCATATAAATGTTTTAATAATAGTTAATTTGATTACATATTTAGTTACACTACATAATATTTAAATATATAATATATAATATATAATATCAATTACAAAACCATCTCTATACAGTTTTGATAGTAATGTGTAATGAATTATTTTACGTTAAAAAAAATCTAAATATCAATTTTATTTAAAAAATGATTTTATTTAGTTCATAAGATGATACATAATAAGGACAACGGGTGCATGGTGTTTTTTTATTAGTTCCAGATTCACCGAAGTTAGTTTTAAGTTTAAAATGATGAGGAGAACTCCTGACTCGGACTCTTTTCAGCCCACCAAAATGGCATGAAAATATTTCCTACGAATTTGGCTACGATAATCCATATTTGGCAACTTTACTTCGGCTTTTCGAGTGCAATCGTGCACTTATATATACAACTTTACGATAATCCACGAGCTGAAATGAATAGAGATGGGATGAGGTGAAGCGTTTTGCATACAACATTTGCAAAGC
This sequence comes from Calamus simplicifolius, assembly GCA_900491605.1. Classification (NCBI taxonomy): domain Eukaryota; kingdom Viridiplantae; phylum Streptophyta; class Magnoliopsida; order Arecales; family Arecaceae; genus Calamus; species Calamus simplicifolius. The sequence goes on along the minus strand of UESW01000169.1, from coordinate 15,367 downwards.
CTGCTCACCGCCCGGCGAACTCCTCTCATCATCGCCAACCAGATCCGGCGGCCGTACATGGCCGGACCTGGTCGAAGGCGAGGAAGAAGACGATCGCCTCTTCCCTAGCCGACAGCCGCTTCCCTCCGAGATCCAGCCCACACCACCCACCTACTACGGCGATAAAGAACCAGCCGGCAACAACGAACCTGCCGTCGACGACACTGGTGACAACCCCTCTCTCCCCTAACGACGGCAAGCCCAGATCTGACAAGAAGACCTGCAGTCCTCTTGTCTTCAACGAAGCCCAACCATCGTTGGAAGCCAGCCATGGCTTCCCACCCTTGCCGAAAACTAGATCTAGAGATCTAGATCCATCCGAACGCCGTCGCTGGTCTCTTCTCCAGCGACGGTTCCGGCAAGACTCAGCCCATAGCACCCAAAGAGATTCAGGTATGTTTCTAGCTAACCTAAACAAATAAGGATATAAGGGATGAAAGAAAAATTACCTGTGAGTTTCGTTGCTTGCCGGTGACTATCGAAAAGATCTAGCAGCTCCCCTAGGTTCGACGAAGGTAACCTTATTTCCGATCTATCTACTGCATGCCCTATCAGCCAACAACAACAGTATTTAGAAACAAGAGAGACTTTGAATACATGAACAGAAGGTTGGAAATAGGAACAGAGAAGCATTATGCGGCTGGTTCCGGCCTCCCTACCTTGCCGGCGATGAAGATCCCAACTACGGCGAAATCCAACAATGAAAGGAGCTCAGATCGAAGTCCCCCACAGCGGTTCACTGGCCCAAGCAAGAAACGGACGTAAGAAGAAGCTGGTCAATGGTTTCGCTCGAATGGCCTAAACAAAAGCTAGCCCCCTCTCACTGTGGTAAGAAATTGGGGCCACATTGTGAAGATTTTGTTGAGATATTTACGACTAGCTCCCGCTCACTGTGATAAAATATTGGGGCACACATTGTAAAGATTTTGTTGTTACAAAAATAATAAATTTTTAATTTTTATGACCGAATTTGGCTTATTGAACTCCTCCTAAATTTGCCAGATTTATTTCACACAGGTCGAGAACTTTACTGTAGCTGAATTGTTTGCCGCGGTGGTCCTTCTGTAGTTTATTTGTTTAATCGAGACATCATGATGACTGCATGTGAAGCGTCTGATACCGTGCCTGCCACGTTGAAACAGGGCTATTTTAATCGATCCTTGACAACTTGTCAGTTTATTAATGAGTAAAATATCTATTTTTGCTGTACGTAACACGCATGGCATGTGAACGGCATTGGTCATTGCGCCAGTCAAAGTTAATAGTAATATATGACCACAAACCAACAAAACAGTTAAATAATTAATGGTCCGTGGCCATGGAAAAGTTGCCTTTCAAAAACTTCGAGGGAGGTTTGTTCCTTTCTGAGCAAGAAAAGAATCCCAAAAATTTTTAAATATATGGGGACTCTTCCTCCGCACTGCCCATTTGATTTTGGGAGGCCCCATTGCAGCCATGTATTTTTCTTCATTCCACCGATGCATGCAGCTGGCGTCGTGTCCACAAAATTTACTTCATCTTATGATGTAAAATAATGCCAAATTGTTTAAAGCTAGCTAGTGCATGAACCTTAGCAGGCTCTTTTATCCTTCAATTACTAAAAGTTAAAATCATAATGAGATTTGAACTCGAAGAAAGAAGAAGATTATTAATACGCAAATGCATCCCTTAATTTATGAAGTAGCATTGCCCCACCAAGCATGCAAAATTTAATTTATTTCTATTTCATGCAACACCAACAACAACAACAAAAAAATTACCCAAATTTTCTTTGAGTTATATTACAAAACCATTATTTATCCTTTTTTTTATGATCAAAGTGCAAAACCACTTTTAATCAGCATATTTTTTACATAGTACGGAAAATAAATTTCATTTATTCAATGCATCTATTATGCCTTTAAAAGCAGGTACAATATGTAACCTGTGAGGAGCATAGATTTTCAGCCAAAATAGAAGACCAACTTAACTACAATTGATTTGCACCAATGGCAAAGTATGAACACCAGTTGACAGTGCTGTAGAAACATCGATAAATAAGGGGTAGTCTTAAAGTAAACAAGAAGGCAAGCCCTTATTTTATATTTTAGCTCCATGGCGATCATAGTTTACATACGTTAACGCATCTATGACTAAATCATCACATTTGTTATAGGAAAAGAAAGAGGAAGAGGAATATTCAAAACAGGTCCTCCCTGTTTTAATGATGAGTGTAAAAAATAACACCCAAGTAAGAGGTTTTTTCTTTCCTCCAACATGTGTATCCATGGAATATGTGTATGCATGGTAAAAGAAGACAATTTTTTCTACTAAGTTAGCCTACATAAATATTTCTATCCCTGCTGATCATGTATAAAAGAAAGAGCATCCATTTTAATATATGGGTAGAAAGTTACACAGTCCATGCTTGCAGATTTGTGGGTTCGGTCATAAGAAAGTTGAGAGAGAGACATTAGCTTAAATCTCAGAGAAATTTTCATTTGGGGCATTGAAAAGGAGTTATGGTCCAGTTGATTGGGAAGAAGCTTTGATTGAGCAAAACGAAATTAAGTGGTTCAGTGGAGATGCTTTTCACCTTCTAAATACTACACCCCACTTGCAGCCCTGCTCAAATCAGGCACGCTGGGAAAAGTCCGATATAGCGGACAGCACAGCAAACGGGCCATGCCCCACTCTTTTCTTAAGGTTTGTCATTTTTGAGTCAAAGCATCAACGTTTTCAAACTGGACAACATAAAACTGCAGATTGGCAGACCCTGTCCAATACTTGCTAGGGTACAAGTTTTCGACTCAAATTAGTAAGATGAGTTGCAATACCAATTTCTAAATACTTGTCACTCCACAAATACTTCTTTGGTGTAGAAGCCCGGTCTGTCGGTGAAACCTTTACACTTCGCTCGAACATGACTTATTTTAACTTTTCAATCTTAATATTTATTATGGATGTAGTTATACTGAGTTGATCACCCTCTTATTCGGCTGCCTGGTCTCCAGCGACAGGTATTAATTCCAAAATATACTGTAGCTGACTACGATCTGATCCTGAAATCGTCTTCAGCTACCATGGATCCAAAAGACCAGGAAACATCTCTCTCTTATCATCTACAGTGCGAGTCAGAAAGTTAGCAGCCTTATTCATGTCATGCTCGTGACCCCTACTGGTGTTCTTTGAGAAGACGCTAAGTCATAGTGTGAACCCATGGAAAAGGATCTCAATCTCTCTCTCTCTCTCTCTCAATCTAGGGCATGGCTTTTGTAACGATTCGGGCCCACGGGCCCGTTTCGTTACAAGAAAGCAAGACGAATAAGGTCCACACCAACTAAGATCAATCTTTGAGAATTTCGGGCTCCCTAGAGTTGTGGTGGCTCAAGTTGGTGTGGACCTTGTCCGTCTTGCTATCTTGTAACGAAATGGGCCCGTGGGCCCGGGTCGTTACAGCTTTTTCTTCAAGCTAGGTCCACATAATTTCAAACTCTAGAGTCTTTGCTTGTCGATCCTGCTGCAACCTGCTTCCATGTGGGAGTGGCCAGAGCAATCATGCAAGAAGCACATGGGAGCCAACTATGGGTTATCTTGGATATTGGTTATGGGCTTGCAAAAAGGTAAAGGAAAAGCTAGACTCTGCATCATCACGGATGCGCTTGATGCGTGTTTTCTGTATCAAAGTTTTCTGTATCAAGGAGAGTACAGTGAAACTTTTTCTAAGATAAAAGAAAGTAACATAGACTTTATGTAGGAAAAAGAAATAGATTAATGCGGTGACTTTTAGATTCAGCATTTTGGGCATTGCGACAAAGAGGAGGCGATTGTTAGGCCTGCAGCACCACCACGGGCGTTCCAGTGGGAGCACTGGACAGGAGGCAGCATTAAACCAACCAGAGAGGCTAAGCCTGTTATAGCCGAACTGGGAGCATTGGTGTGTGCTCGAGTCAGGCAACTTTGTGATGCCTGGACTTGTGTTCGTACGATGTTTAAGTATGACATGGCCCATTGAGTGGGAGCTCCATCATAGCATGTATTACGTTGCATGTGCTAAAGTCGACCCTGTAAGGGGTAATGCGATATATTCCCTCTCCATTACCGTGTGAGCCTTACAACTATCAAGTGTCCTTGGACTTGAACCTATATCATAAAGTTGGAGTACAGTATGACTTCCTTAGCCTTGTCCTTCAGGGTCATGGAATTGATGCGGCCACATGAGACAATCCTAGGAAGTCAACTGGACAATGATGGACTGGTATGAGTGTTCAAGGAAGATTATTCGCGACCACACCTTATGTTTGTGATCCATTGCCCGGGCAATCATGTGTATGAGTTGCATATGATTATGGATACCAACATTATGACTTTGTGTTTTTCAACTGCTGCTCAGGTATATCTCTTGAGGGATTGAGAGTGCTTGATCAGGTATGATCGGATTATCTAGGACACAGACGAGATTGGATTATATTCTGGTTCACTGCGTTAGTTATTTATTAACTTAATGCAGTTTATCCGCTATGTGTCACTGTGTGTGAGTTTCGTCGGGTCGCACACGCCATCGCACTGCAGGTTGAGAGAGGAGGTTATTATGTTCCTGTGTGGACGAGTGGGAGATTATTGGCCTGGGTGCTAATTAATACGTATTGTTGGCCTGGGTGCAAATTAATACGTCCACTCAGAATCCCAACAGTCCTAGAAGACTCTTCGTAACTCTTAGACTCTTCGATATCTGGGGGACTCTTCGGAAGATAAACCTCTGGCTTATCCGTTGCTCTCCTTTAAATATAAGACTGAAGGTGTCTTTGAAGTGAGGTCTTCTGAGAGAAGGACACAGAGGTAACCGAAGGGCTCTTCCTCCTCCTTCTTTCGGCACCGCGGCTTAGGAGTGTGGACGAATTGAGGACTCTGGTAGCCCTCGATGGCCGATGAGCTATTGCATCCGCTGCTGCCAACAGAGTGGTATGTCCCTTGCTTCCGTTCTTTCAGTCTCCTTTGCTCATTCGGGAGCAACAATTACGGAAGGTGGCGAATGCTGCTAACCAACATGATTCTCTGCCATCCAAGCCAATATTTTACAACTTGAGAGAATTGAAAAAAAAAAGAAAGAAAATTACAGGGAAGATATTCCAGAATGCAAGACAACAGGCCTACTTTTCTGCCACTTTGGAAGATACAAACAACTCCAATGAGTCGCAAAAAATTCAACACAAGCATGCATTGATGGCAATTTGGAATATAACATCAATATATTTACTGAGAAGAGAATCCATACAGTCAACACCCATGATGTTGTGGTCCACTGACACCGGCAATCTGGACCAAATTTCTTATTTTGCTTTTCCCATCCATAACGTCTGTGTTGAAGCAATGGCAATATTGTCAGCATTATGGCAAGCAACGCAGAGAGAAGAATAACTTTACAGATGCTTGTAGAGCATTTAGACTCTTGCAGGAGGCTTGTAGTCAAGCATCTCTCTAATATTCAGCATGATGGATGGCCCCATTGATGAGCAAATATGTGCAGTTTTCCAGTACACTCCTTTTGCACCAGAAGGTTTGTTTGCTTCTACTGACCTCTGCAGTATCATACGGAGGGGGAAAAAGGGGGAAAAGAGTCAGATTCCAAGTAGATAAGTGTATCCCTTCGCATGTTGGCCTAACTCATCAGAAATAAGGCAAATAACATACAAATGCAGCCACGAGATTTACGATAAGGTCCTCATCAGGGAAGGCAGCCTTTCCAAAAGGCAGGTAAACAATCCCTGTCTTATCTGCTCGATATTCAACTTTGCCCTTCTTGAACTCTTGAATAGCCTATAACTTTCGTTGTATTATAGAACTTCCACCCAGTAGATATCCAATTATTAGACTTCGATGTATAGCAGCTAATCAGGGTAGATGGGCTCAAGGGAAAAAAAAAGTATAGCAGCTAAAGCAGTTGAAGCAATGAAAATAATGGCATGAGCTTTTGTAAAGCATATTATGATTAGATATTAATAGGTATTATAAGCGAACATTTGCATAGAAATAATATTTACAATGATGGATGCTTCTTTCGTAGCCCACTTTTTCTTGAAAAATAGAACAGCTTGGATTTCATTGAAGGAATGCCTATTAACACGATTTAAGGACTTGCTGGGATTTGATTGCTCCGAGTTTCAGAAAATACCTCCTCTCTTATATCCAGCAGCTGAACATAATAATTTTGTGACTTGAGCTCTAAAACTAGTAACAAAAATCTGAATAATTACTTCTCTACAGCTCATTAAAAAGATGCTCTTTTTCAATTTTCAAACTCAATTTCTAGTCAACAACTTTAGATTTATGATATGCATAAGTAGGCATTAGTCTTAACGTTATCATCTTGTTAAGTGCTGCAACAACAGATAAATGCTCACTCCATTGGTGTTGACTGTCAAGTATTGAATTTGGTAAAATTGATGGGTGGCACAGACACAGATTTCCCATCTACTGTCTATCGACCTGTTAGTCTGGTTTCTTTTGTGTGGAGCTGAAAAGAGAATTGGTGGGTGGCCAGTCTAGCTTAGACCCAAAGCAAGCCCAGGGTTTAAACCTGATGCTCAAAACTGAACCAGCCTAGAAAAGATCCAGATGTACCAGGTCTAAACCCATGCCAATACAGCTCAGTGTAATCGTTCAGGTCAGGTTGGGCTCAAACTATGCCTGAATCCATATTAACCCAAAATCTTAGCCTAGGCAAGGGCCAGAATAAGTTGGGCTTCCTAAACCAGGCCAAATTGGACTTTCAGGCTAAAAAGGCCAGCTGGAGCCTGGTTTTTCCATGGCAAGTCATTGGGCCACTCACCCAGCCCAGTCCATTGACAGCCTAGGAGAAACATTTGCTTGCCAGAAGCTAAAGGACCAAGTAAATATCCCCAACATGTTTAACACATTTATGTTCAGCATACAACCTCCATTTGTTTTACAACTGCTGCTTCGCAATCTACAAAAATTCAAAATAGAATTCTAGAATCCTTCTTTTTAACTGAAAACATATAGTTTACATTCAGATGAGACGAATAGTGACAGATAAACACTGATGAGAACAATTGAGAATTAAAATTAGTGGTATTAAGTACAAAGCATGTGAAGAATAAACCAGCTTTTTCTGTAAAATAGAAGTCTTTTTTTTTTTTTGTGACCCAATGAAAATGCATTGTCTTGAACCTCGGAATCTATTGCCTCAAATCTTCAGAGAGATCATCTAGTTATATATATGAAACGGCGAAGAAGAAAGAAGCAACCAAAACTTACAGAACAAGAGCCTTAAGCCATAAACAAATGCCTTACCATAGTATTTTGTTGCAACAATGACAAAAGACAAGGCAAAATCCACTATGACAAGGGAAAATATAGACAATTCACAGAATTAAGATGAAGCTCAAGAGTCATAAGCCTTTTTAATTAACTATTCTAATTAGCAAATATGATGCTGCAAGCTGCCACCAACCTATGTAATTGGCACTATTTATGATCTATATCTATACTCTGCATATAAGTGCCAATTAATGTCTGTCAAGAAAATTTTTTGCCATTAGATTTAGTTGGCTATGTCATGACCATCTAAACATATATCCTAAAAGACAATGGTTATTCTACAAAGATAAGAGTCTTATTTCTTTTAGTTTTGCATGCCTAATCCCAAACAAAGACAGAAATCCTACCACAAAAGTAAAATCGTGTTGATCTTATGTGCCCAGTGCAAAAAGGAGTTCTTGTGGCAAAATTTAGTTCATGTTTATATATGCATGAATGCATGTGTATATAACGTCACCTAGAATATCACCATATGTACTAGGTTTAAGTCAGGCCATCCCTTGTCTAGGCTGCCCAAATTACAAAAAGTGGGTCCTAGGCCCAAGCCCAAATGATCCATATGATCCTGATTCTCTTCTTCTATCACCTCTTCTCTCCCATCTCTTCTTTCTCCTCTTTCCCCGTCTTTCTCTTACTTGCTCCTCTTATCCAATAAAAGAAAGAGGAGGAGGGAATGGATGAGAGACATCTCAGCATTCATCAAACAGTTACAAGATTGGTGATCTTCACATCAACTTTTTCATGTTACCACTCATCCAATCCTTCTATGAAGTCTTCTAATATATTAATCTGGTTATAGATGGATTTTCTCAATTGAATGTATTCCATCACCCTCCAATACAAAAATCAATGTACCATGATGTGGCCAAGAAGTTTGGATTTTGTTTTCAAGTAAGTTATGGCATTATAAAATTGATTCTATATAAAAAATACAATTTTGTATTTTAACACATTATAACTTGAAATAGATTTCAATTTGTATACTGCTATCTATTTTTAGTTTCTTTTTTTTTCCCTTTTCTTCCACATGCATTAATTAGCATGTGCTATTTTACAAAAGATTCCAATGCCATAAATTTATTTACCAGTATTTTAATGGAAAAAAGAAACTTAATGCATGTTTGGACATTACATGGCATGACAAGGCAAATCAACCCTTGATTTCATCAACAATTAAAAAAATAAGGCCGAGATGGACTATGTTGACATACCGCCACGAATGCATATTGTTACAGCCCTTGAATTTGCACACTGTTCAATATACAGCATTCGATCCTTTGTTGTTCCAAATGATTTTTCTCTAACTAGTCCAGCCTGGTTAGCCACAAGATGTTAAATGAGTATTCGCTCAGGAAGCACAAGCATGCAAGTAATAAACTAACACCAGTAACAATATTTAAAGAGTTAATGTAAGAGATAGGGCAGAAGATTGATACAGTCATTGCAATGGTAAAGGATCTACCATCATTCCATGTTTATGGCACATGATGGACAAATTTGCACGATATCATGCTCATATACACAGGTGGAATATTAACTCAATGTTGAGATCAGACCAATGCTTGAGTCTAAATTTTCGGTTGACAATCACTCAAATGGTGGAATATTAACTTTCTTTTTAAAACAAAGAAAATGTTTATCTCATTAAATTTAAGACATAATTGCCTAAAATATTACTTTAATCCATATATAATACTCTCCTTAATTAATCTTTCGAACCTTTGCCTAAAGATATGTCTCAAATGTCTATACCACAACATTGAAGAATTTTCAACCACTCTTCTATGTTTAGGCCCAAAACCAACAATCTCAAGGGAGTAAGCTATATTTGATCTAAGGGGAAACATAAAACAAATTTCCTCTAATAGAGGAGGCATGTTAGAAACTCAAGAGAACCTAATCAATTTTATATGCTCCACTCTTACTTTGACTCCATTCCTCTTTTTGAGCGTTATATTAGGTCTTTAAAGCATTAAATTAAGATGAAAAATGTCTCTAGAACTAGTCAAATTCTGAAATTTCATATTATTAAAGTAGTGAGTAAGTTTCATATAAGTTCATACATGCCACTAGTGGTGGAAATGAACAATCTCGGAAAATTACCTTTTCAACTTTATTAAACTAGACAAAATTTTCTACCAATGACCTTAAGAAAATCCTTAGTCTAATCAAATAAGCCTTATCCACAGTAGAAACATTATTAGTGGATTTAATAGGCTTATTATTTTTCAAGGCTAAGTTTATAATAAGGTGAATAATAAATGACTTGATCTAGCATCTAGTCCTCATAATTGGTCACAGAAATATTTTGATGGTAGACAATGATATTGCCATTGCAAAATCATAAAAGATTAAGAAAATAATCTTAAATAAGTTCATTATGCATGTAGAATTAGAATCATGTTACTTAAAAATAAGTTTCCTCATTATCCAATTAACTTGACTACTAATTGGATTTATGAGTCCTTTTACTTAACTCAACCCATCTAAGCTTTTTCCCAACTATATGAATCTGCTTCCTCCACTCTGCTTAATTCAGGACTAAATCGATACTCAAATTACAAATAGTTATATTTCTCTTAATTATTTTTGACATAAATAAAACTCCTCAATAAGATAAAACAAAGTAGCTAAATAATCATACTGTTAAAAGTTGATATCGAGAGGGTATATTAAACTTTTAAGAAATAATATTTAATTTATTTTCTTTATTCCATTAAAAACTTTACCAAATAATGATACATCTATAGGATACGACCATCATCCGTATGGATTTCTAGTGTTATTGCAATCCTCTTCATTATTATTATTATATTTTATCATGATTAGTCCCACGATCGGTGAGCACTAACCAATTAAAAAATAGTTTAATTAAGATTTCTATAGCATGCCTAATTAACCCATGCATTAAGTTTGCATTATAATATATTTATTTTGCATGTAAATTAACAATACAAATTTCATAAAGTACAAACAAAATTACAGTATCAAAATCACATCAAATCTAATAGTATGCAAATAAATAATAAATTTGACGGCATGAGAATATTATCCTAGAAGGCTTAGCCTAGAATTTGGATAGTACAATATGCAAAATTACAATCAAAATTATGTAATATTTAATTAAAATAATATTACAAAATTTTAATTAATAAAATGAGCTCAACTTGTCAATTTGGGTGAATGAGATCCCATAAGTCAAAAGAAAATATTAGAACCTTGGCCTAATTGATCTGGGGTCCAACCAAGATGCAAAACAAGAATGTTGCAAAATAGGACATATCCTTGCCTACTGGCTAAATTAATATGAAAATATGAAACACTGGACTGGAAATAGAAATAGTAGGAAAAATAGATAAAATAGCTAGCCACATAAATAAGAAACCAGGGGAACTTAACAGCAGCATATAATCAAAATAAGGCCCCGGTTCCTCATTGGCACTCCCTTGACACAACTAGCTACGTAGCTTTAGAATGGGAAAGCCAAGATCTAATCAACCTCCCAACACCTAGCTTGGGTTACAAGCTTGTGTTACTGAGCTCAGCTGGAGTCCTGATAGCTTGAGAAATGGAATGCACATGGAGCAATAGGGCGAGATCAATTGTACCAAATAAAATCCACAAAAAGGTCAAAAGAACATGGAATTAAAGACCAAAAAATTGTTGACAAAGTGCACAACTACTAGCATAAACAGAGGAACCCCAGAGTTGGGTCAATCAGGATGATCGTCTGGAGGTCTCTGTTCATTGGCAGGAGAAGTTGACCATGGTGACTATGGTCGTTTCACAAAGAAAACACAATGGGGGAAGAGAAATCCAAACTTCCTTGCCAGCCTCTGTTCATTGAGGTGCCAGAAAAAAAGAAAGGAGAGGATCTTGGCCTCCCACCAGACCTCCTCTTTGATCGTCAGCTAGTTGATGGCCAAAGTTGGCTCACAAGTGGTGATCAATCGTCAGCCCAAAACAGGGTACCCGAATTTATCTCACCGACCATTGAAATAGAGTAAGGAGGATCACGAGCCCCCTAATCATCAAATTATGGATCAATAAACCTCAAAACAATAACACAAAAATTAAAGATCAAATCAGATCTAATCTTTCACAAATATGAGATTAAGCAGCACTGATACCAATTGAAAGAAAATATGAATTTCAAAAATCTAAAACATAATTGATAATCACAATATCATGAGTAATATGTGCACATATAATATAAAATAAGTCATGCATGGATTTATTGCAAGATCAATAACTTTTTTGTAATGAAGAACTTAATCAGGATTTTTTGTGTATGTGGTAGGAGAGAATATTTCTCTATACATTAGAGGCAGCAAAAGTGGTACGGCTTAATAGAACTACCACAATATTTTTAAGGTGAAGGTAGGGATCTAGAAGCTCAAACTTGCTTAGATTTTAGATAGCTCATCCTTTGCGTTGTAATTTAACTTTTCTTAAATGATGCTCCTCACAGGATTCTATGCTCCTCTCAGAATTCTTTCCATCGTTCCTTGAGAACCTGATACAATACTTGAAATCAGTCATTACTTCTACCATAACAATTGATTATAGTTTTTGGAGTCAGACATCATGGTGCTCTTGAAAGCTAGCCAACTGCCATTAATCATGCTTATAAATTTAAATGAAACTGTTTTGGTGCATTCCTATAGTACACAAATGATAAATAGGCAAAAAAAATAAAAAATTAAGTACAAAGGTGAAGTTATTACATGACCATGGACGATAAAGTTTAAACAAGAAATCGAATACAAGTAATTTATTTTTTCCACTTCTAAACTAATTTGTTCTTATGGATGGTCACTCTGGGTTGGTTGAGATGTTCTTTTGCAGTTTGAAGCAGCTCATCTAAAACATCATCTGTGCTCTTACAGTCAGAGACCTCGAGTTCCTTGAGCTGAACAAGATGTTCTATGCCGAAATTGGCCTCTTCAATTGACATGGCAGATAAAGTAAGCCTTGCAAGATTAGGCATTGCTCTTTCTTTGAATCTTACCGAATCAAACCCTTGAAGGAGGAGGATTTTAAGCTGTGGAAATCCTTCCTGAACAAAACATAAGTTTTCTTCGGCAAATGAACCATGCTTTAATTTGAGATAAATCAAGTTGGGTAGATTTTGAAGGACTTGGATGGCATCATCCTCTAATCGAGTGCCCCATAGAGTAATTTTAGCTACATCCTTCAGCAAGGCAACCCAACTAGGTAACTTTTGCCAAACACCACTTAGTGTCAGCTTTTGAAGTTGCAGAGGAGGGGATATGCTCTCTAGGCAATCAAATGAGACATTCGTTTCTGCGCTCAATTTCAAAGAGCGAAGGCAACTGTTTAGCTTCGAAAGAGATGTAGAAGGACGACGTACCGATGCGCAGCTGGTCGCGGTGGTTGAGGGCAATGCGCTTGTAGACGTTGCGCCAGTTGGGTCGGGCGAAGTGGGATTTGACGCGGGTCCCGGACACGACGTCCACCCCGTTCTTGGCGTGGTTGAGGGACTGCAGCATGGCAATGAGGGCGGAGCGAGCGTCCCCTTCCTCGTACACGCTGGTGCAGTAGTTGTGCAGCTCGATCACCCCCTCCTTGTCCGTCTCCGCCACCTCGTTCATCACACCCCGGAACCACTCGAACGACCCCTGCTCCCTCGTCACCCAGTAAAAATAAGCTCTCCTCGTCTTGAATGTATCAATATTGCCTCCACTACCTGATCTCTTGCCGCCGCCGCCGCCGCCGTGGCTTTCCAGATCGAGCAGGCCCTCCGATTCCAATTGTTTCATGTTGTTCACGATGTCCTTCACGATGCTGATGAAGGGGGTGGCGCCAATGCCCAGCCCCACCAGCAGCACCACTTCATACTTCTTGTAGTCCTGGGCCGGTGCTCCATACGGTCCATCTATCAGGACCCGTGGCATGCTGCTTTCCACGAATTAATTAATAGATATCGAATATATAATTATTAACAGAAGATTAATTGAAGCTTAGCTAGCTAATAATAATTAGACGTCAAATATATATATATATATATATGAAAAATTAAGCAAGACTGCTTAATTATTAGGTTATCACTAATATTAATTATTGCATTGATAAAATGTACTATTGAAAGAGACAAGGAAGTGAATTAGAGCGACAAAGGTCAGCAAGGGCAAGCAGCAAGAGCAGGAAGCGGTTCTATATTGAATGAAAATAAAATATGTTATATGCTTATAACTTGAGTTCACTCACTATTTATTAATTTTTTATTAATTTTTTGGACTAGAAAAGAGATTTGTAGGGTTTCCTTTTCAATTTTAGAGAATAAATAGATGCCCAAGTTGAGGGGTTTGAATGAAAAAATAGGTTTAAGATTTGAGAAGAAAAATCAATTGTTGTTTCTCTCTTCAAAATATAAATCTATAAAAAAATAGACTTAAATGAAATTCATCAAATTATGGATCAATAAACCTCAAAATAATAATCCCAAAATTAAAGATCAAATCTCATCTTTCACAAAAATAAAATAAAAATAATATTTAATTTTTTAGGTACACATATAGGAGATTAAGCGTGCACTAGTACCAATTGAAAGACAATATGAATTTTATAAATCTAAAACATAATTAATAATCATAATATGATGAGTATATGTGCATAAATATAAAATAAATCATGCATGGATTTATTGCAACATCCATAACTTTTTTGCAATGAAGAACTTAATTAGGACTTTGTATGTGTAGAAGGAAAGATTTCTCTATGCATTAATGGCAGCAAAAAATTACGTCTTAATAGGATTACCACGATATCTATAGGGTGAGGGCAAGGACCTAGAAACTTGAACTTGCTTAGATCCTAAATAGCTCGTCCTATGACCCTTGAATTATTTTCTCATTCGTTTTTTTTCCCTTTCTTGCAAAGACGAATAATTCAACTAGAAAGTGCTTTACCAATATTTTATCCATTAGCATATGAAGGCCAAATGAACACCAACATATTTGGTGCCCTCAGCTGCAAGCAAGACTTCAAGAAACTTTCAAGAAACTTGATTACCAAACATTGACAGTGTTTCATGTCATTTCATGGCATAAGTCAGTGCCTGATATCTCAAAAGTGAAGAGTTGGCATCAGTCAATATTGAGAGTCAATGTAATTGTTTTTACAAGCGACCAAAAAATAGTGTTAATGGTTTTCAGATACAAATCTCGTGTCATATTTGAGAAAGACATTAAAGAAATTTATGCAAGGGTCCTTTGCATTGTGATCTTTCTTTGTAACATCTATACATTATCAATCATAAAGAGATTTTCTTACTATACACATCATGGGTGATGAATAAGGAAGGAGACCCTATCTGTTCACCGATTCAAAACCGAGATGAAATTAAAATGATACAAGACTTTTAGCTATAGATCATATAATGGGCTAAACCTTAACAATTTTAAAACATCCGATAATACCTGCCAAAGCAACAGGAGATGGCCTTTTCTATTATGCATCACAATTAGCAATGCTAAAAGTAGAAGCATCACTTGGACATAATTCCAATCAACGATGCGATGAATAGTTTGAATTTAAATAAAAGCTGTTATCTTTTACTGTTGCAGTAATTTAACTTTTCTTGAATGATGCTCCTCTCGGATTCTATGCTCTTCTCAGAATTCTATCCATTGTTCCTTGAGAATCTGGTACAATACTTGAAATCAGCCATTACTTCTACCATAACAATTGGTTATAGTTTTTAGAGTCGGACATCATGGTGCTCTTGAAACCTAGCCAACTGTCATTAATCATGCTTATAAACTTAAATGAAACTTTTTTGGTGCATTCCAAATTAAGTACACAAATGGTAAATAGGTAAAAAAAGAAAAAAGTTAAGTACAAAGGTGAAGTTATTACATGACCATGGATGACAAAGCCTAAAGAAAAAATCGAATACAAGTAATTTATCTTGTTCCTGCTTAGGTACTTTGTTCTACTTACGACAGATGGTCACTCTGGGTTGGTTGAGATGTTCTTTTGCAGT
>UESW01000168.1:0-66659 GCA_900491605.1 Calamus simplicifolius | reverse complement strand
CTGGAGACCCACTGGCCAGAGGGATCATTCGAGCTCGACTCGGGTGGCTCCATGGACGTCTTGCGGCCGCTGCCGCTGGAGCCGTTGAGTTAAAGAACGCCCACGGCTGGGCAATCAGAACTTAATTTATTTCTAAATTGAAGCGGTGACTAAAGCCTGATGGTTGTCGTTCCTAAAATGGTCTTTATGCCTTCCAAAATTTCTCTCGACATCTCTAATCTTGAACAAACCCTCCTTTCCTACCTCCTTCGTTCGGCCTATTAGAATCGAACGGAAGCTAAAGGCAAGGAGCCAAAGGCTAGCAAAGGAAAGTTGAGGCCGAAGCCAAGAGGCTATGAGGCAATGGGGGATGAGGCTAACCAGGGAGGAGAGCCGGGTGCCAGAGGAAGGGAATCAAGAGGAGCCGGGCCTAGGGGGGAGAGAAAAGTCGGTGCCAGATTGGAGGCCAGAGCGATCGGGCTAAAGGGGTGTCGGTGCTGGGAGGGAGTCGAAGAGGAGAGTTGGAGCCGGGAGTGGAGAGCGACCGGGCCAAGGAGGGGTATCGGTGCCGAAGGTAGTCAGGAGGAGAATTGGAGCCGAGAGAAGGGGAGGGGCGGAGCTGGGGAGGGGAGTCGGTGCCGAAAGTGGGGAGTCGGTGCCGACATCTTGACGAAGGGGGGTGAGACGGGGAGTGGAGAGAAAAAAAATGGATGGGGAAGGGATTTAAAGGTAGTTTAGAATTTTTGCTGTGTATTTAGAAGCTTTCATTAAAGAAATATATCTTTCCTCTTGTTTAAATCTTTAGCCCTAGCATTTGTTTAAATTTTTCGGTTGAACCATCAGCTAATTTTATTAGTCATAAATGAATTCATTTGGCCATTTGCAGCTTCTTTCCAAAAGAAAGCATCTGGCTCACTATATGTTTTAGAAATTATTCAAATAAATAACTATAATTTTTTTTATTTTTCCTCTCTTTTACTTTTTCATCGTTCCATTTGCTTTTCATTATCAGCATTAAAATACACATTACAATCTAAACTTATATTAGATGTGTGACACTCATTAATAATTGATATAGGTAATTATTTATTACTAAAAAAATATTTTCAAAGAAGATTGCATTAAGGTTCCATAATTTTATTACTAAAAATTTTTAAAAATTTAGAATTTAATCCTAAAAATTGATATTGACACTATTTAAAGAATATCAAACAAAACAAAGTATGTTGTTTTAGGATCTATTTTTTTCTTATTTATTAAAATATTTATCTCAATTAGGCATCCCGTACTTTAAGAATTTTTTTGATTTAATCTTTTGTTTTTCTAAAATTCATTGGGCATTTAATTTAATTTTATATGAAATTAATTCTATTAAAATATGACAAGCCGATATAAAGCCTTACCCTATAAATTATTAGGTAACCTAGAATTTACTTATATAGTATTCAATGTAACTAATAATGTTTGGCTTATTTCTTTGCATTACTCCATTAGACCAACGTACATATGGAGGTGTTACTTGATGCGTAGTTTTATCCATGTTACAAAATTCATTCATTTTAGTTGAAACATATTCTTCACCTCTTTTTATTGGTGGGGTGGGCTCAGGTTAAGGCCAGCTTGAACCTAGCCCAACCTGCATTCTTTATATATTATTAGTTTTATAATATATAAATATATATTTAATAAGGTTAGAAATGAGTTAGTTGGTGCCTTGGTCCACTTTGGTACTTATTGAGAGATCTTTTGTTTGACTTGATTTTTAAGGCCTTTATATAAAAATTATATATTCATATCAGGTCAAACCAAGTTTGATCTTTTTTTTTAAGCTTGAGCTCAGCCCAAAATTTGAATAGGCTTAGATACTTAGGTTCAACATGGTTCCATAGGCTAAAATTTGTGACTTGAGCTTAAAAATTTTCAAGTCAAGCTTGGGTAGGCCCACAAATTGCCTGGCCCAGCCCACGGGTTGCTTGACCCATACTCACCCCTACCTCCATTGGTCCACAAAATTTTAATTTCTTTTCTAATTGATTTTCAACTTAGTTTTATAAAATTTAAAGTTGTCAAATAATGAATTGATTAGATAAACATAAAAATATTTTGAATGATCATCCGTACAAGAAATATTTACTTTCATGCATTATGTCATTGTTACTATTACATATGTCACTATAAATTAATTACAACAATTTTATATCACTCTTCACTGATTTGAATGGTTCTCTAAGTAGTTTGGCTTATATATAGTTTTCACATTTTTTTAAAAAAATTGATTTGAGATTTTGGAATAAAATATAAAATCATCATTCCTTATTCATATTTTGTATACCCAAGCGTACCATGCCACGTATTAGAATAATCAAAATTTGTGACTGACATAGGTTGACGCAGTGTGAAAGCGTTGGAATAAACAAGAATTCAATAACAACGACTGAACTCCAAGATAAACAATCACTCGCAAGCGATTTAGAGAAAACCTCTCTCAAGATAAATTTTTCAACTTTTAATAAAATTGATCTCTCGTCTCAAAAACCCTAAAACAACTATTTATAGTCTATAGGAAATAAAATAATTTAGGAAACTAAAAAGCTATAGGAAATTAAATAATTTAGGAAACTAAAAGCTATAGGAAATAAAATAATTTAGGAAACTAAAAAGCTATAGGAAATAAAATAATTTAGGAAACTAAAAAGCTATAGAAAATAAAATAATTTAGGAAACTAACTAGCCTTGCTCTCAAACAACTTCTCTTCGTCCTTGCTTTGGTTTGGCTGCTTTTCATGCGTCCAACTTGTTCATATTGATAGAGATATAGACTAAAAGATATGCTTTATGTTATGTCTTTATATTTTAATGAGAATTCATTTTGAGCAATGTGTGCCATTTACTATATATGTGCATGTGTCTAGTATTTACAAAGAGTATTTGATCTAGTGTGTAGAGTACGGCTTACACACAGAAGACTAGATCATCGGTTCTTTTGGAATACAAGTTTATTATTCACAGTTTTAGATGGAATTGGACACACCATCAGTAGAACTGTAGCACAAATTTTTAGTAGGTCTGTCTTGACTACGGGGAATGGTTTATTCTAACTATTTGTGCTAGTACACTTTGTGTGTATTGAACAGGACCCAGTTGAGTTAATTATTTTATACTGACTTTATAAAATAATTTAAAACTCATGAATATTATGATTACTTATGCTCTTAATTCGAATTCTATTTCTAGACACGTGTATGTAGTGATTATTGCTTTGATTACACATAGAGTGAGATTCTATATGAGTCAATAAACTCAGTGGGTTGGGCAATAACATTATATATATGGTGAATATTAATAGTTGAAAACCACGTCCTGATAAATTGGATTGATGATATCCCCTTGAGGAAGCTTATAAGTTTTGATTGTATCAAATCTTGCAAGTGGATTTTGAATCCGATACATCAAATAAGTTAAGTGGATAAGTCTCAAGGATAATAAAAGCCAATTAAATTATATTGTCAGTAATTAAATTTAATTGGTGGATATCTGTAATCTTAACGTGGGAGATAATAAGTATTTAATATTAAAGGCTCAAAAATATAAATTCGAATATGATTAGGAGTACAATTATAATTCTTTAGTGGAATGAATTGTAATTTACGTAATTGAATCCTAACCCGGGTAGGATTGGGAGATTTAATTACGTGGGAAGTCCTTTTCATATTTGCCTATTGGTCCCTGTTGTAGCCCTATAAATACCCTCTCAGTTGGTTGCTAGGGTTAAGGTTTTGAGAACGGTTTTGGAGAAAGAAAAACAAGAAACCCTAGGTGGCCAAGAGATCCCACCATCTTGTGAGAGAAGGAAGGTATTTTCGGAATACGGCGGAAGGCTAAAAGGTTGAGGTCGAGCAATCGAATCAAAGTGTTCCAAAGTTCAAATCTGAAGGTATGATCTTGTACTCATAGATTAGAATGGTAAAAGTTTTTTGTATTACTCATATACGCTATAGCCGTGATCTTGGGGGTATTCCGCATTCCCCAACACATATATCTCATTGCAACCCTGTTTGCATCATTCTCTCCCTCCTGCGAAGAACTCGACCCCGAGTTCTCATTTGGATATAGAGTGTATTGTCCGAAAAGAATGGATGTAAATCTGCCACATTGAAAGTCCTCAAAATTGCCATAGTCGCAGGAAGATCAACAACATAAGCATTATCATTGATCTTTTGGACAATCTTGTAAGGTCCATACTTTCGTGGTCGTAACTTGTTATAAGTACCCATGGGAATCCGCTCTTCCTGAGAAAGACCATCACCTAATCCCTTACCTTAAAGGTCGATCCCCGCTGGGAGCAGCCCCTAGACCCTCGTATGCGAAGCGGCAAATCGTTGAGCAAAGAAGCAATCATGATGCAACGGGGATCTTCATCTACATGAAGAATTTTGACCATAATAATAGGGATTTTATTTATCTTTTATATTGGTTATGTTGCATACTTGATTGTTTATCCTTTTGTTCTTATGTCTATAACTAGGAGAACATGGTTAATTGGATAATCACTTGCTGTTTGTGTTTTGAATTTATAAGATAATCAAACGCAAGTTTTATAACCCTCAAAATATTGTTTAAATAACTAAGTGGGAGAGGGAATTAATCACATTTAAATCCCATGGTCCCATCACTTGTTTATTGGTGAGGTAGTTAATTTCACGTGTTGGCATTAGTGCTTTCCTCCCCATAGGATGAAATTGATTGCCAGCTCACCAAGAATAATCCCTAGTAATTGTTAATGTTGGATTACCTCTCCATCTGAGGGATCCACCATGGGACAATGGATCTAGGATTGAGTGATGGTATACACTTAGGTATAAATATTGGTATCCTCCCCATCGGAGTCACTACAAATATTTATATGACCAAAGTTAGCCAGCTAATTAATTTTAACTTGGTATGTTACCTTTTACCTAGATATAAAATAATAGGTTTTATCTGTCTAGATAAATGATGAGTAGTAGACGTCCTCCCATCAAGGCATACTATTCAAAATGTACTAGGCTGCTGGCAAATTCTTTTATTTTGTAATGGTTGAGGGGCCCTACTTATAATTTTGAATTTAAAGTTTATTGCTCATGATATCTTATTTCATGTATGAATGATTCTCAGGATTAAAATGTCTTCTTTCAATCCACTTGCTGTGATACTCAAAGAAAACAAATTGACTGGTCCTAATTACATTGATTGGAAAAGAAACCTGGATATAGTGTTAACTGCAGAAGGGTACAAGTATGTGCTCACTCAGATCTGTCCCGCAGAACCCGGTGAAGGGGCTTCAGATGAGGAGTCCCAAGCTTACCGGTAAGTGGATTAAGGCTGATGAGATGGCGCGGTGTTACATATTGGCATCTATGTCAAATGTTCTGCAACATCAGCATCAATCTATGCCCTCTGCCTATGACATGATGTTCAACCTCAAAGAAATGTTTGGGGATCAGAGTCGTACAGTTAGGCAGACTACGATGAAAGAACTGATGAACACTAATATGGCTGAAGGAACTCCTGTCAGGGATCATGTTCTAAAGATGATTAGTCTTCTGAATGAACTGGAGATCCTTGAAGCGGAGATGGATGGGGAAACCCAAGTTGATATATTCTCCAGTCCCTACCTGATTCTTTTAAGCAGTTCTACCTAAATTATACCATGAACAAAATGAATTTTTCACTGGCAGAGCTACTTAAAGAACTTCAGGTAGCAGAGAGTTTCATTAAGAAGCCTGCAGTTGCTATGGTTACTGAAAAAGGTTCTTCTTCGAAGTCTCATGCTAAGAAGAAGAAAAAGGTTCAGAAAAAGAAACAGCATCAAGCCCCACAACCCAATGGGGAAATAAAAAAGAAGGGAAAGTGCTTCGTCTGCAAGCAGCCAGGTCACTGGAAGCAGCAGTGTCCAATTTGGCTTACCAGGAAATAGGCTAGAGGTATATCTCATTCACTTGTAGTTGAAACTTGTTTAGTGCTGTTATCTACCAGTGGCTGGTGTGTAGATACAGGAGCCACTAATCATGTTTGCAATTCTTTGCAGGGGTTCCAGCAGACGTGGCAGCTAAGTGATGGGGAGATTTACATATTTCTAGGAGATGGCATGAGAGTGTCAGTAGTTGCAGTGAGAGATTTTAGCTTTTCTTTTAGTAGAAATAGAATGTTAATATTGAAGGACTATTTTTTTGTACCTTCAATTAGAAGGAATTTAATTTCAGTTTCTAAGTTGGTTGATGATGGATATTCAGTTTATTTAATGACTTCGTTGTTAGTTTACCAAGCAGATAGTCTTGTGCCTATAGGATATACAGATTCGGACTTCCAATCAGATAATGAATCTAGGAAATCAACCTCGGGATATGTGTTCACTTTGGGTGGTGGAGCAATTAGCTGGAGGAGTATGAAGCAAACTTGTGTTGCTGACTCTACCATAGAAGCTGAGTATGTGGCTGCATCTGAGGCTGCAAAAGAGGCTATTTGGCTAAGAAACTTTCATTTGGATCTTAGTGTGATACCTTCAGTGCAATTACCTATTACACTTTATTGTGATAATAGTGGAGTAGTTGCTAATTCGAAGGAACACAGGACCCATAAGAAATCTAAACACATTGAGCGTAAGTATCACCTGATATGCGACATCGTGCAAAGAGGTGACGTGCTGGTGACCAAGGTTACATCTGAGGACAACCTGGCAGACCCTTTTACAAAGGGTTTAACTTCGAAAGTTTTTGATAGACATGTAGAAGGCATGGGAATTAGATGTGTACAAGCATTGCTTTGAGTCTAAGTGGGAGATTGATAGAGATATAGACTAAAAGATATGCTTTATGTTATGTCTTTATTTTAATGAGAATTCATTTTGAGCAATGTGTGCCATTTACTATATATGTGCATGTGTCTAGTATTTACAAAGAGTATTTGATCTAGTGTGTAGAGTACGGCTTACACACAGAAGACTAGATCATCGGTTCTTTTGGAATACAAGTTTATTGTTCACAGTTTTAGATGGAATTGGACACACCATCAATAGAACTATAGTACAAATTTTTAGTAGGTCTGTCTTGACTACGGGGAATGGTTTATTTTAACTATTTGTGCTTGTACACTTTGTGTGTATTGAACAGGACTCAGTTGAGTTAATTATTTTATACTGACTTATAAAATAATTTAAAACTCATGAATATTATGATTACTTATGCTCTTAATCCGAATTCTATTTCTAGACACGTGTATGTAGTGATTATTGCTTTGATTACACATAGAGTGAGATTCTATATGAGTCAATAAACTCAGTGGGTTGGACAATAACATTATATATATGGTGAATATTAATAGTTGAAGGAAACCACGTCCTGATAAATTGGATTGATGATATCCCCTTGAGGAAGCTTATAAGTTTTGATTGTATCAAATCTTGCAAGTGGATTTTGAATCCGATACATCAAATAAGTTAAGTGGATAAGTCTCAAGGATAATAAAAGCCAATTAAATTATATTGTCAGTAATTAAATTTAATTGGTGGATATCTGTAATCTTAACGTGAGGAGATAATAAGTATTTAATATTAAAGGCTTGAAAATATAAATTCAAATATGATTAGGAGTACAATTATAATTCTTTAGTGGAATGAATTGTAATTTACGTAATTGAATCTTAACCCGGGGTAGGATTGGGAGATTTAATTACATGGGAAGTCTTTTCATATTTGCCTATTGGTCCCTATTGTAGCCCTATAAATACCCTCTCAGTTGGTTGTTAGGGTTAAGGTTTTGAGAACGGTTTTGGAGAAAGAAAAACAAGAAACTCTAGGACGGCCAAGAGATCCCACCATCTTGTGAGAGAAGGAAGGTATTTTCGGGAATACGGCGGAAGGCTAAAAGGTTGAGGTCGAGCAATCGAATCAAAGTGTTCCAAAGTTCAAATCTGAAGGTATGATCTTGTACTCATAGATTAGAATGGTAAAGTTTTTTCTATTACTCATATACACTATAGCCGTGATCTTGGGGGTATTCCGTGTTCCCCAACACATATATCTCATTGCAATCCTGTTTGCATCATTCTCTCCCTCCTGAGAAGAACTCGACCCCGAGTTCTCATTTGGATATAGAGGTGTATTGTCCGAAAGAATGGATGTAAATCCGCCACATTGAAAGTCCTCAAAATCGCCATAGTCGCAGGAAGATCAACAACATAAGCATTATCATTGATCTTTTGGACAATCTTGTAAGGTCAATACTTTCGTGGTCGTAACTTGTTATAAGTACCCACGGGAATCCGCTCTTTCCTGAGAAAGACCATCACCTGATCCCCTACCTTAAAGAATGGTAAAAGTTAATTTTTATATGATCTAATAAAATTAAAAAAAATTTATTAAACTAGCCAGGTTTCGAACCAATCCAACTCATCCATTTTTTAGATTTTTTTAATTTTTTATTTAAATTAATATTAATATTTTATTATTTATATATTAAATTAAAAATTATTATAATATTATTTAGTCCGACCAAAACTGATTTATCCAACCGAATCGGTTAACTCATGATTCAAATGTTAAGCCGATTCATTTTTTAAAACATCGACCATAACTATGTTGAACCAGGGATGATATAACTTCTTAAGTTATACTAGCCCATAGGTCTTGCTGATACAACTTCTTAAGTTATACTAGCCCATAGGTCATGCTGATACGATAATCCATGACATGCTAGCTTATAAGATGTATATAGTTTTTTCATATATTTTTATATTTTTACTTTTTATAACATTCATAAATATTAATTTAAGTTAAATTATTATTTATTTATTTATAAAATTTTATTACTTTTAATAATTAAAAAGATTAATTTTAAAAAATATTAAAGATTGAAAAAGATCGAACTGCGCCTGGCACGGCACGGTAGTGCTGCCCGGTTGGTCAACTTATTCCATAGCGGAAGCCGTGCTGCCCGTGACCTACGACGAGCACAGAATGGACTGTTTGACACCCGTTCTCGCGGAGCTTGAGAACTTCTCTTTCCTAAATCCTAATCCTCCTACCCCTGTTCTCTTTCTCGTCATCCCGACCCTCCTTTTTTTTTTGCCTCCTTTGCCACACCTTAAAGAAAGAAAAGAACAAAAAAAGTTAAGAAATAATTAAAGATATATATATATATATCTCCATGCATATAGATGCGCAGAAGGGAAGAAGTTCGACGTCGTCTGGTCATCAAAAAGAAGGAAGCCCTTTCTTTCCTCGGTGCCGGCCGATAGGCGCCGATGCGCAGTGTGGTTATCTTTACGCGACGCCACCATTGAGACTTTGGCATTGCGTGAAACTGACGTACCTAAGCTTCAAGCTTTTACTTGCTGCATACCACTTTCCCCAGTAGACAACGACCAAGGTTCCGTTTTCTCTTGGACTAGCCAGACCAAACTCGTGAAGCCCATTTATTGGGAAAGTGAAACCAAGGTGGCAACTGGATCCCTTTAATTAAGTTCTCTCGGTTCCTGATCCAAGATAAGAAATTAAAATAAGAGATCCAATGCTAGTTTCTCGATGCAAGATGATGAAGAAATGCTATATATTCTTTGGTTATCATATATTGGTACTGCAGATATTGCTTGTGTGGGTGCCTAAGTGGGCTTTAGTTTGTGCCTATTCAGAGATTAGGTGCAACCTTAGCACATATGGATTATTGTTAGTTGTTAATGATTTTGAATTTACACAATTGATCGAATAAATTTAATTCAATGATACATGTACGATGAGTTCACCATCGATATGTGATCCATATTGTTTGGACTTATATTCATCTCCTATCGAGTGATATGAATGGTAATTAGAAAAGACTTTGTACACCGTCTCCGATGAAGCAAGTCCTATGTGGGTTGCACCATTTCTTTTTATTGGTCCACATACACACGATACTCATTAAAAAATATTAAGACAACTTTACGACATCCCGAGAGAAAAACTTACGACACCCTAGTTTTAAGCTTACGATACCGTAGTTATAAAGTTAAAACACCCGTTCAGAAAGCAAAAAAAAAACTTACTACATCCTAGTTTTAAATTTACGACACCCTAGTTTTAAACTTAAGACACCCGTTCAGAAAAGGTATCTGTACACAAATTCCAAAAAAAAAAGCTATTTGACGTGCATTAATACCCGTTCAACTTTTTTTTGAAATTTGTGTACAAACACATTTTCTAAATGGATATCATAAGTTTTTTTTGCTTTCTGAATGGGTGTTTTAATTCGATAACTAAGTGTCATAAGTTTAAACTAGAGTGTCGTAATGGATGTCTTAATTTTGACGTGACGTGCATTAATACCAGCTTTTTTTAGAATTTGTGTATAGACGAGTGGATGTCGTAATTTATAACTACGGTGTCATAAGATTAAAACTAAGGTATCGTAAGTATTTTTTGCTTTCTTAACGGGTGTCTTAGTTTTATAACTATAGTGTCGTAAGTTTAAAACTAGGGTATAATAAGGTTTTTTTTTCTTTCTTAATGGGTGTCTTGATTTTGACTTGACGTGCATTAATACCAGCTTTTTTGGAATTTGTGTACAAACGAGTGGGTGTCATAATTTTATAACTACGTGTCGTAAGATTAAAACTAGGGTATCGTAAGTATTTTTTGCTTTCTTAACAAGTGTCTTAGTTTTATAACTACGGTATCGTAAATTTAAAACTAGAGTGTCGTAACATTTTTTTTTGCTTTTTTAATGGGTGTCTTAATTTGCATTAATACCCGTTCAGTTTTTTTTAGAATATATACAGATATGTTTTTTGAACGGGTGTCTTAAGTTTAAAACTAGGGTTTCGTAAGTTTAAAACTAGGATGTCAGTAAGTTTTTTTGCTTTCTGAATGGGTGTTTAACTTTAAAACTACGATGTCGTAAGCTTAAAACTAGGGTGTCATAAGTTTTTTCTTTAGGATGTCGTAAAGTTGTCTTAATATTTTCTAATGGATGTTGTGCATATGTGGACCAATAAAAAGGAATGGTGTAGCCTACATAGGACTTACTGCGTTGGGCTCATGGCCCACTTATTCAGCCCATTAGGGCAAAAGGGAGCGCTACTCCTTTTTCTACCAGGATTTGTTCTCTCTCTTTTATAAAAGAAGCAGTCACCTTCCTTTTTTGGGTTTTCTCTTTTTCAAGGAGGAGCCGTCTGAAAAAAAATAGGATAAGCATATAGCAGGTATTTCTTTTTTCTAGGAGCATGGATTGCTAGGGGAAGAGAAAGAAGGGCTGCTGCTTGGTGCTTAACTACGTGGAAGGACTTCCACTCCAGGAATCATGTGAAGGTGCTGCAGAAGAAAAACAAGAGAAGAAGAAAAAGAGAAGGAAAGAAAATAAGGAGGTAACGCAAGAGACAGTATTTTTCGGTGACGTAATCCTTATATTCCTATTATTCTCTTGTGATTATTTCTCAAGTTCTGGCAAGGGACTTTGAGACTTGGATATTTATTATGTTATAGTGGATCTTCTTCTCTGGCTTGCCCGTGATTTTTTTTTCCTTTATCTTGAAGGAATTTTCCACGTAAATCTTGGTGTTTCTGTGATTGTGTGGTTTGCGCATTTTTATTTATTATTCCGCTGCGTATTATGGTCTGCTAGTATTTGCTCATACACGGATTATTTTCCATCACAGAGGTGGTATACAAAGTCTTTTCTTAATCATGATAATTTTATGACTCATGATCGGAAGGCCCGGAGCTCAATAATAACGTATCATGGGAAGAAGGCCCATTATGGTTTCATTAAAAATAGATTAAATATTCTTTTTCACTCTTTATTTCTATAATAACGTATCATGGGAAGAAGGCCCATTATGGTTTCATTATAAATAGATTAAATATTCTTTTTCACTCTTTATTTCTATAATCAGCTTTTCCTTATTAAGAACATTACCGGTTGGAAAAGCAAGGGGAAGAAAATTTAAGACTTAACATTTTTGACAAGTGCTTCTTTAGATTAAAGGATTTTTCACAGCATTTGCATAAGTTAAACTTAACATAGATATGATAATAAATTATAATTATTATTTAATATTTTATACTTCACTAAAAATCAAACTGTAAGCTTAGATATGATACATCCAAAGTACAGGGGAGTTACATAAGTTTGAGAGCTTAGGCTATATAAGTTCTCAAATTCCTAAGTCATTGGGTCGGCTTGTGACCCAAGAATAGAGAGCATACACTACAACAAAAATACTGTGCACCGACGCTAAATATATCATTTACCGACGCTTATAGCGTCGGCAAATAAATTCACGACACTTTTACATGCGTCGTGTAGCTTGGGGTGGAGACGGAATATTCCGATGCTTTTTAAAAGCGTTGGGACAGCGTTGTTCCATGCCGACGCTTTAAAGCGTCGGCAAGATTTTCTATTAACGACGCTTTAAAGCGTCGACAATTAATAATTTTCCCGACGCAAAGCGTCAGCAAGATTTTCTATTAACGACGCTTTAAAGCGTCGGCAATTAATAATTTTCCCGACGCTTTAAAGCATCGGCAAAATTTTCTATTAAAGCAATTAATAATTTTCCCACTACGTCGAACCCTTCCGACGCTTTAAAGCGTCGGCAAAATGTAACATTTTTTTTTTAAATAAAAAAATTAAAAAATTTTATTAAACCTGTGCAATTAATTAAGATCAAATTCTAAATTAAACCGGGCAATGCAATCATAACAAACAAAATCACAAATCACATTACACACATTCTTCACATTCAAAATAAAAGTTCAAATATAAATTTCATTACATCAAGTTCAAATATAAATTCATTACAATTTAAAGTTTCACAAATTTAAAAATACATTAGATGAAAAGATATAAAATAAAAATAGCCAAGGTCAATGATCTGCAGGAGGAAGGTCGTCACCTGTTCGCGAGGATCTGATGCTCCAGAAGCCTATAAGAAAAATTAAAATATTTAATTTACAAGACTATCTATGAATATTAAACAAATAGTTAATTTAATATAAAAATATATTAAATTTAATAATATGTATTTACCTGATGAGGAACAACCGTATGAATGAGATGTAAGCCGCTCATGTGATCTCTCATGGAATCAATCAATGCTCTATCGGCTGCACTCCTCCGATGCATCTCCTCCATCGCAACGGCACTCGACCGTTGCATCTCCTTCATCGCTGCAGCACATGACATTAAAGGAAGAGATATGAAATTTAATAAAAAGTCAATATTGAATTACACCATTTATTGCGGCAAAGATAAATGCATGGGGATATCCACTTTATTTAGATACTCTAACAAGGTTCTTTCACCCTTCACTTCCTTCAGACATTCAGAAAACTGAGGCCTCTCATTATAATTGGGAACTTAAGAAGCATGATTTGCAAAGTGCACCTCTACTTTTTATTATTTTCTTTGCTAATTCACCAATGTTTGTTTATTATTTATGTTGGCCCTGCTTTCTATCACAGCTATAATATAACCTAAAATTCATCAGTCAGAGTTTAATGCTTTGATTGCTTTGCAGTCTTATCAATCATCTCTAATCTTTAGTCTCAAATTTATTTCAGATAATTGGAATCAGGAGGCTTACAAAAATGTGGGTCGTGGATTATAAAGGTGTTACAGTTGATATTTAAGCAGGATCAGGCTTCAGCAGAAGTTAGTTCAGGTCTAATTTAATAGTACAAAAATCAGGCCAAGGTTGAAAAGGGAAACGTCTCATCATTGATCTGAAACATCATAGCATTAAAAGAAACCCAAAGAATCAGTATCTAAAAGCTAACAAGTATGAGCATGGAGAGAGTTTCATCCACTTTCAAAAAAAGCAGGACCACGTAGCTCAAGCAAGTGGTTTTACTTTTGCGCTAACTAAATTGTGTAAAAACGATTTAAATGACTCATATTTTGAGAAAATAAGTTATTATTTACAAATACTAACTACATATTGTACCCACCCCTAGCCAGTATGCCCTTGTACCTTTAAAAACTTGATCCTTGCCTTTATGTAAATTCAAGATAATGAATAATGTTTCTTCCTGAACTTTGTGAGAAAATCCATCATCAATCAATCCTAAGAGTTGGCATGAACCTAGAGAGCATTAGGCAGGCAACTTTCACAAACTACCAGTCCTTTCATTCTTCTAGTCATTGTCTAAGAAGTTTTGTTAAGTCCCAATATAAAGGTCCACATTGAGCCATTAAACTTAATTTGTTATTCCTTTTCTTTTCTTTCATTTTCTCTTTTTGTACACAGTAGCACAGCTTTTCTCATGTTTGTAATCATCTTACGACAATGAATCTCAGCATAATGCATGATATTATGGAATTAAGTACCCATAATCTATTTCAATTGCAACACCACAGGAAGAAAGAAAGAAAGAAATATAAGATACAGAGCAGTACCTGGTAAAAGAGAACAGTTTTTCCACTACCACTTAATCCAGCAAGCACGATGGTATTAGACTTGGAGGGCTTCAATAAACTGACTGTGACATTAAAGGAAGAGATATGAAATTTAATTTATATCTCACCATTACCGTTTGAATATACAATAAAATACTCAGAAAATGGCATATATTGATTTAATTAAAACTTATTTAATCAAAATTTATTTAACATCACTAAGGATTGCTCATATGATAATTTTTTTAATTATAATGCATATTTAAATAACATTAATGGTGAAGTACAAATTAAATCGTAATCAGAGGATCAATGATAAAAAATTTTTTAAAGTTCAAAAGAAGCTTAATACATCCATGATACAAGAACTGTGTGGAATTAATTCTCTTTTTTTTATTAATATCTTTAGCAATAAGGCTGGTAACGTTCATATTTTTTAAATTTGAAGAAGGTGTTATATTAACCAATAACAGGATATTTCATCCTTTGTGACCAGAAAGTCCTTGAATTGAAATGAATTCGTGGTCTTCGATCTGGCCAAACCCCCCACGACCGTAGTAGACAGGACAAAGGAGGTCCCAAATAGGAAAGTGACATGGTTTTCGGAAGATTAAATCCATCCTAAACTCTCAAAGTATTTTGAAAAAATAAAAAATAAAAAGATAAGCATCTCAACGACTGGTGGTTGTGAAATCACATAGAAGTCTAAAATAAAAAACGCAAAGGTTTAGGATAACCAGAAAAAAAAAAAAGAGATCACATCAGCAATAGGAAAAAACCTCTACCTTCACATCGGCATCAAACACAAATTAATGCAAGCAATCCTAAAAACCAAACCACATCTCTGATAGAATTGGATAGTAACTGTATTTTTCCTTCATCTTGTGAGCCAAAGAGCTTAAAATTAAAGAACCTACGAGTTAGAAGTTGTGAGCTAAAGAACCAGTGTGACTGCAGTTGAAGTTGCAAAAGCTTGGAGATGAGAGAGAGAGAGATCTCCAAGAGTTCAATTTAATACCTTTGAAGGAGCTCGATCTCTTCTGCTCTTCTTCACTTTGAGGAATACTTCCGGAATAACTACCAGTTTCGCGAGAAGGATTCAAGGAGAAAAGGCGTCGACAAAATGAGAGAAGAGGAGAAACGATTCCAGAGCTGGGAAGTGGTGCAGATGGTCACAAGGCCTCGCATGTGCGACGAAGTTCTCGAGCAGGCTATCTGCGTCCAGAAGCAGGGGACATCCCACAGAGCGGGCACGAGTGAATCGGAGAGAAGGGCGAAACGGAATAGCGGAGGAAGGAGGCTCCGAGCTGCGGCTAGGGCTTCACAGAAGGCATCGGGGAGGAAGGAGGCTCCGAGCTGCGGCTAGGGCTTCACAGAAGGCACGGGGGAGGAAGGAGGTTCGGTTGCAAGCATATATATCGATATATGACGACGCTTTTAAGCGTCGTCGTGTGTCGACGCTTTTTTAAAGCGTCGGCAAAATTTAATTAGACGACGCTAATAAGCGTCGTACTATGGCGATGCTTTAAAGCGTCGGCAACGTTATTTATATGCCGACGCTATAAAAAAGCATCGTCGGTCTGCGCTATTTCCCAACGCTCCACCCTAGCGTCGGAAAAAAAGGGTTGCAAAAATGAATTTTGTTGTAGTGATATGAGTCATGGGTGTACATGGGCTCAAATTTGAGTGCTTTCTTGTATGGATTAAAAGGAAGTTTTTTTAAAAAAATATTTAATAACCTAATTGTAGGTTATGGGACTGGATCCATGGGGATTGGGCCCAGGTTTTCTAGACTTTCATATTTTTAGGGAGTTTGTTAGGGAGTTGGTTACGGACTGGTGCAGAGAAGTTTTATCATCCAAGATAGATGATTATTTAAGGCTATGTAACCGGATAGACCAAGAAAGAAAATAAAGGCATTCTTTTTTCTTTCATATCCATATATTCTTCTTCTTTTCCATCTTCCCTCATGCGCATGATCTCGGTGAAAGCTGCACAATAAGTGGTATCAAGCATTAGAGAATCTTAGGAATAAAAAATAATAATAATTTTCTTCTCATCTCCTTCTTCCTATCCTCTCTCTCTTCTCTCTCCCTCTCTTCTTTGTGTTGTGCATGAGAAGCCGTTTATGGGATGGTCCAAGAAGTCATTGAAGGCTTCACGGTGTCTCCAGCCCACGTGAAGGTATCACGTTGGGAAGGCAAAGAAGATCCAATGATTCTTGGGTTTGGCTTTGATTAGAGTAGCTGATTGGAGCAGCTCGCTAGGATTCAATCGCCAATTGATCACGGATGAAGTCGAACGGACATGAAGGACGGATCCTAGGATTGTGTGGGATGGACGGAGGGACGGACGAGGCTTCGCGAGTTCGTGAGAGGGATTTCTCCTAGGACGATTCATGAGGAACATTTCGTGTGAAGGAGAGCAGCTACCTCTTCGTTCCTAGAGTAATTCCACCCAGGTATTCCACAGTCAACGGTGAGTCAGTTCGTGAAGAGGGCTTCCTAAAAAAAAGGGCTGCGCATGGATCGAACCAGAAACTAAAGGAAGCAAGCAAAAGGCAACTAACTGCTGTGGCAATTTGATTGATGGCAACAAGCAAGGAAAGCCAAGCATCTTATCCAAGGAGAGGCTACAGGAGGGATTTCAACCAGGATTTCACCTTTTAGGTATTTTTCTTAATTCATCTCTGTGATTTCTGTTTGTGGCCTGATCAACCATGAGTAGTGGAAGCAAAGTTGAGTTTCA
The DNA here is from genome assembly GCA_900491605.1 of Calamus simplicifolius. NCBI lineage: Eukaryota > Viridiplantae > Streptophyta > Magnoliopsida > Arecales > Arecaceae > Calamus > Calamus simplicifolius. Next base: position 49,524 of record UESW01000168.1, on the reverse strand, counting down.
AAATTTAATGGAAAAGAAAGTTTTTTCATGTGGAAGATGAGGGTTGAGGATTACTAGTGCAAAATTTTCTTGATGTTGCTTGAATCAAAGCATGAGGAGATGTCAGAAGAGGATTGGTTGTCTTTGAGAAGACGACATGTGCAACGATCAGAGGGTGTCTTACTGATTTGGCTTTGTACAGTGTCCTAGATGAGAAGAAATCGAAGGGTCTTTGGGCTAAGTTGCATTCTTTGTACATGAACAAAAATATGTGCAATAAACTTATGTTGAAGAATAATTATATAGTCTCCGGATGTAGGAAGGCAGGGATATTGTTCTTCATATTCAGAAGTATGATAGGGTATGCAATGATTTGATGACTCTTGGTGTTAATATGGAGGAAGAAGATAAATCTCTTTTCTTGTTATGTTCATTGCCTATATCTTATGATCCTCTTGTTACTACATTGCTTTATGAAAAAGAAACACTACTATATGAAGATATTGTATCGATGTTGAGATCCAATGAGCAGCGAAGAGAGATGATAGGGGAAAGTGTACCACAGGAGAGCCTCACGGTGGGAGAGAGAACCGGCAGAGGCAAGGAGGTCAGCAAGCACAGGGGCCGATCCAGGTCCAAGTCAAAGAAAGGCAAAGGCAATTTTAGGTGTTACAAGTGTAATGGGGTTGGACACATAAAGAGGAATTATCCTCTTTGGAAGAAACCTCAAGAAGAGAAGAAAGAGAAGGAATCTGTTAGTACTATTGAAGATGTAGGGGTCAAGGAGGACCTCTTGATGGTTTTAGATGTACATAGAAGTACAGCAGACAGTTGGTTACTTGATTTAGCCTGTTCACATCATTATACACCGCATCGGTCCTGCTTTGCAGATTTTACTAAAATCGATGTGAGGAATGTGACATTAGGGGAAACCATTCTTGCAGGGTGGTAGAAGTTGGCACAATTAGGATCAGGATGTTTGATAGGGTTGTGATAACTCTTACTCATATGAAGCATGTTCCTGACTTGAAGAAGAACCTAGTGTCCTTAGGGTACCTGAAGATGAATGGATTTGGCTCAGTTGTCTTTTGGGAATGATGTTCTCAACATCATGTAAGGTGCCATCATTGTGATAAGAGAGAAAAGGCTGAAAAATAATTTGTATCAACTGGTTGGGTCTATGATGTGTGAAGGGTCTAAGATAGTAGCAGCAGTGCATAGTCAGCAGGATATGTACTGCATATGGCACTACTGTCTTTGTCATATGGGAGAGTGGGGCATGAGGGTGCTAATAAAGGATAGGAGGATTCCATCTTTGGATGAGGGTGTTGCAGAGGCTGTGAGCCATGTCTGATGGGCAAGCAACACAAGGTAAAAATTTTTACTAGTTCAACGCATAGTATAAGTCCCTTGGAGCTAGTACACAGTGATGTTTGGGGTCCAGCTTCAGTTTCGAGCAGGAATGGGGCCAGATATTTCATACTCTTATTGATGATTTTTTAAGGAATGTCTAGGTATATTTCTTGAAGAAAAAGTCAGAGGTCTTCTCCAAATTTTAAGCATGGTAGGCTGAGGGGAAGAATGAGACAGGAAGATATGTAAAGGTGGTGCGGTCTGATAATGGTGGAGAATTCACAAGTAAGGAGTTTCTGAAATTTTGCATAGATGAAGGCTTCAAAAGATAATTTTTAGTGGTTAGAACTCCTCAATAAAATGGAGTGGCTGAGAGAATGAACTAAACTCTCAGGAGAAAGCTAGATGTATGAGATTGCAAGTATGATTACCTAAAATGTTTTTGGTGGACACAGTTGACACAACAGCCTACTTGGTGAATAAGTCTCCTCATGTCAAGCTTGATGGGAGGTTACCAAAGGATGTGTAGTTTGGTAGACAGGTGGAGCTCAGCCATATCAGAGTTTTTGGATGTATAGCATTTGTACATATGGATGCCAGTCAACGGACTAAGTTGAATGACAAAGCCCAAAAAATAGAGTTCATTGGATATCTACGATGAGTCAAGAGATACAGGATGTGGGATCTCTTAAAGCAGAAGGTCACGATCAGTAAGGATGTGGATTTTGATGAAATCTTAGTCTTCAAGAAGCAGGAGGTGGTAGAGGTTCAGCCGAAGGCCCAGTGGACGCAGGTGGGCAGCAGAAGGCTCAACAGGACGCAGCTGAGCAACTAACCTCTTATGATATTTTACCTTTTGTAGGATCGTTAGGAGGATATGAGATTCATGTGGAGCACACTTCAAATATGTCTTCACATGTGGGGACCAGCTAGATGCATGCTCACGACAGAGATGAACAGAGGAGGAGTCACATCCTGGGATAGGTATTAGCATTGCACTGCATAAGCCAAAGAGGATCATGCGGCAGCCAGAGCGATATAGGTTTGGCGAGACTATGTCATATGCATTGGTGGCTGCCAGTGGAGGATCAGTTACCTACCAAGAGGCAATAACAAATCAGGATAGAGATAGGTGGGTCCAGGCTATGGCGAAAGAGATGCAGTCTTTGCAGAAGAATCAGACTTAGCGGTTGGTGTTACTGCTAAATGAAAAGAAAACCCAATTGTGATTACAAACCGATTTGACTCAAAACAAATCCAAGCAGCAGTAGGAGTGATGAAAGTCTAGTCCAAGCTATCAGAAGAACTTTTTTTAGGCATAATTCTAAAAGCTAAGAATTATATATTAGCATTTATTTGTATATTTTTTATTAAAAATTAAAATTTATTTTGCATTTAAGATGACCTTTTTCTAGATATCCAATATTTGACTGTGTGTGTGTGTGTGTGTGTGTGTGTAAAGCTTGTTTGGCATTTAAGCTGATCTTTTCTTAGGTATTTGTTATTTGATATTATACCTTTAAAATAAGCTTCCTATTGTAGTTGCAAAAGACTAGTTCAGAATAGAAAATCAAAAATATCATTATTTTTCAGCTCCTCTAGGATCTCTCTCTCTCTCCCCCCTCCTCCCTTCTCTCTTCTCTTTTCTTCTCTGCCCTTTAACTTTCTCTTCTTCTCTCTAATTACTTTCCTTCTGTACTGGTTCTAGACCAAGCAGTCATACAGGTGCATCCAGAGGGAAGGGAGAGCTGGAAAGAGAGATGTCGATCAGCAGATCAAAGTGTTGGTGGCGTCAGCTCCAGAGCCATTAGATTGGCTTCTCTGGCCTCCTCCATCTTTTTCCATATAGATTTTTTGGATTTTGCCGATTTTACTTACTATATTTCGATAGAAATCTCAGATCTGCACCCTTTTTTTTCTAAGGAAGTGGAGTGGAGTACGTTGAGGTGACTTCAAAAGGCGTAATATATTTCTGTTGGCTTCCATTGAGATGGTCTTTATTTTTTTTGGGCTTCTTAGGAGCTTCTTATCAGACGAACCAACATTCATTTTTTACAGTCCTTATACATCAATCTTTAGCTATTATTCATCACTGATTTCTTTCTGTTTCTCTCTCTCTCTCTCCCCCCCCCCCCCTTAAATTTCTCTCTTCCACAGGCTGATAAAACCAGCATCGTCGATGAGGCGATCAGCTTCATCAAAAAGCAGGAGCTATACGTTCAGCAGCTTGAGAAACTGAAAAAGGAACGGATCCCAGGCACGACCTCCGGCGAATCGTCAGCATTGGGGATGCAGATGAAAGGGATCGAGACGACGACAAAAGAGGCATTCAAGGCAGATCAGGTCAAGAATTTGGCAGTGGCGAACTCGCCCTCGGCTGTCGCCATCCCTCAATACCCCTCCTGCTTCCGGACCTGGATGTCGCCTAACGTCGTGCTGAACGTGACCGGAGTGGACGCCCACATCAGCATCTGCACCGTCAAGAAGCCGTGCCTCTTCACGGCCATCGCCCATGTGCTTGAGAAGTATAACATCGAAGTGATCACGGCCGAAATCAGCTCAAATGACTCCAGGAGCATGATCGTGATTCATGCCCGTGTAAGTAATCCAAGCACTTTCTAAAATATTTCTTCTCGTTTTCCTTCATTGATACAGATTGCAACTTCTTCTGCATAAAGATAAATAAGATGAGAATAGGAATTTTAAATGATACTTGTGCGTTTTACCAATCTTTGATGATCTGCACTGTGTTTGATCTGGAGAAAAAATATCAGTTAAAAAAAAGATGCTCTAATAATTTCATTCGGATGATCTAGATAGAATTGTTTCAACTTCTGTTCTTCCTCCGCCTACACCAAAAAGAAGGGGAAAAAAAACTGAGCTCCTTCCTCAAAATGTCTTGTGAATAATCGATAATTAATTATGTTTTTAGGGGAAGAAAGAGGAATAATTAGCATGAAAAGTTACCCATGCTGAGAAGTAGTATGATGAATAATGCCATGTTGACCATATAATTTTAAAAGTATTCTGATAAATATTCCTTAGCATTATCACTTCTTAAAATTTGTAGAGGCATATTAAATTGAGTTTTGATTTTGCATAAAAAGTAGTAAAATAAGAAATAATTCTGAATGATTTTTATTAAAAATAACCCTGTCATTCGAGAATAATCATCAACAAAGAAAATAAAATATTTAAACCTAATATTAGACTCAACAGGACAAGGATCTCAAACGTCGAAGTGAACTAACTCAAAAAGAGCACTAGCTCTTTTATTAACTCTGGGATTAGAACTCAAACGATGATGTTTGGCAAATTGACAAGAGTCACAATTTAATGAAGATAGGCTAAAAAACTGAGGATAAAGTTTTTTTAACATAGACAACGAAGGATGACCCAACCGACAATGTGCTTCAAAAGGGGTTACAACTTCAGAACAAGCAACAGACTTTGGTACTTGTGTATCAAGAATGTAAAGGCCTTCAGACTCATATGTCCTTTACCAATAATTCTCTTCATCATAAGATCTTGAAATAGATAAAAATTAGGATAGAATGTGATACAACAATTAAGAGAACGAGTAAGTTTACTGATGGAGACTAAATTAAAAGATAAGTCAGGTAAACTTAAAATAGATTTCAAAGGAATTGAGGTATTGAAATAATTATGCCAAACCCTAAAATATGAGATGTAGATCCATCTGCTAAAGTAACTGTAGAACTAGAAGCATGACTTAAAAGAAGAAAATAGGCTAGAATCACCTATCATGTGATCTGTGGCACCAGAATCAATGATCCATTTGGAAGATGAGAAACAAGATATGTATTCATTTTACCTAAATCAACGATGGCAGTAATAGGAGTAGATGAAGACTTTAAAGAATTTTGATACTATGAAAACTTGGTATACTCATCTGCAGATATTAAAATGGATACAAAAGCATCATTAGTAGAGGCAAATGGACTAACTGGTTTGATTGATTCTCGTGCTGCAATTTTCTACAATATTTTTTACATGTTCTGGCTTATGACAATAGTAACATACAACACCCCTATCTTGTTCTCGAGCAGAAAGATTTTGATCATAACTACTTGAGTCTCCCCTCTATTGAAATGTCTATATGGATTGTCTCCTATTTTCAGAAGTGTGGCTGACAAGAGCACTATTAGGCTGAGCAGAAGCTAAATTTTCTATGTCGAGTATCCTACAAAAAGCTTCTTTCAAAGAGGATATCTTAGGGCTAGAAAGAATTTGCGATTTAGCAGCCTCAAACTTAGAAGGAAGGCTAGCCAAGAAGCTCATAACTGCCATCTTTTCTTTCTGAGCTTGCTGAACTTTCACATCAATACTAAATGGAAGTAGCATATTAAGTTCCTCATTGAATCTTCTTAAAATCTTAAAGTAGTCAGTAAGGGATCTGTCACCTTTTTCTGCACGATAAAAGGCTTGGCATACCTTATAAGTGCGTTTGATATTTTTCTTATCAGAATACACAAACTTCAAATAATTCATTAGTTATTTTACAAATTCATAATGATTTATCAAACAACCACCTTACCATCAATAGAATTATGTATTTGCAAAAATGGATGGGCATCCTCTCTTAGTCATGAGATTTTGAGTCATAAATAGGTGGATCATCAGTTAAATGATTATCCATAACAATACTCCACAAATAAAGTCTAATAATTTTACTTCAATCTAAATAATTAAATCTATTAAGTTTATGTTATGTAATTTTTGACATCACAGGAACCACATTAGACACAACAATAGACTTTTTTTCCTTTATATTATCAAATATCACCAAATAACATAGCCAAAACCATAACAAAGTTAAAAATACCTAAAGAATTTGAATCTGTCCCAATGTAGATTCCACACCGAATAGATGCTGGCCCAAACAAGTAATAAACTTATTGTGAAAGTTGAGGCAAGAATGAATGAAAAAGGACCAAATTTTGGCAACAAAACTCTGGATAAAGGCTGATGGCGAGTGGCGCTTTCCCAGGTGTAGGCGGTGAGAACAAAAGTTATCAAAAATAGAAACCCAAAAAATTCCTAAAACCCCACTGTTTATATATTTTAGGGTTATAAGTCCGAAAGCTCTGATACCATGAAACACACTAGAACTCTAAAAAAGAGGAAGAAGAAAGTAATTTTATGTATTTTTTATTCATCAATATCTTAGGTATATATACAAGCTACAAATCCTATGCTAGGAAGAAAAATAATTACATCAAATCCCTATAAATCAGAATCAAATATATTTACTTTCTATTATACAAATAAAGTCTACTTTCTATTCTAGAAATGCAATCTGTAGCAATCCCTATGAATCGGAATCAAATATATTTACTTCCTATTTTAGAAATAATATGTAACAGGTACCAAATAATTTTTGTAAAATTTAATACTTTTAAATAACCATGTAAATATCATTTGCAGGTATGTAGTACCAAATTCATTTTTATTTTTTAAATAATATATTATGTATCAGTATAGCATTTAAATTCATAATTTTTATACTTTAATAATCATAAAATTCATGATAAATGGCTTACTTACCTCTTAGCGCTAATCCAAGAGTATAAATCAGCTATTTGGGCACCTGGGTACTTACAATATTATTTTTTAAATTTTTAATCTCTAGAATCAGCATATCAAAATAACTTCTAAACTCTACTCAATCTAATCCTTGGCCAACTCGGGGCTTGAATATCTTTAAATATATAAGTCCAAATGGAGAAATAATTTTTTTTTAAGAAACTAGGATCAACACTAATCCAAACTCAATCTTCCTTATATTGGGCTTGGCCCAATTTGGGGCCCAAAAAATTAGCCCAAAGGGCTTACTAGGTTAGGCCGAACCCAGGCCCAACACCCCATTTCTCCTTTTCTTTCCTTATTTCTTTCCCCTGTTTCCTCTATTTCTCCTCCTCCTGCCCATCACCATCTCCTTGGGCAGCGGCGGCATGGCTGGTGGGACCCCATTGGATGCCTTCTTGACGTTGGTAGGGGCCATTGCCTGCGGCCCAGGCCCGATCAAGCAGCGAGCATGCTGCCAGGCCTAAACTGGTATGGGAGCTGGTTTGGCTCCAACTACAGAGGAAGGCCATGCAGTGGCCCTCTTTCTCCACTCTGGTCGCCTCTAGGGCAGTGCCGGCTCCCTCCCCCTTCACTGGCGATCAATCGGAAAGCACCAATGCTGATGAAGCCTCAGCATGGCTATGGCTCCTCCTTCCTTTCTTCTCTCTTTCTCTCTAAAACTCTTGCTTACCTTGTTGGAGGTAGCATAGTGGAGAAGGTGAGCAAAGAAATAGCCAAAATGAAGTGAGGAGGGGGCCGGCGCGGCCCCCTCTATATAGCGAGAAGGAGATGAGCTTGTAGGGGGTGTCATGTGAAAAGGGGGAGCTGATGCACACCCTTCTTTGACCAGTGCAGCATGCCGAACGTGCCACCTACGGGTATGATCGCAGCGCCATGCTACGCTCTACAATAGCAGAGCATAGCGTGGTTTGCGCTGCCACACGCTGGTGTGCATAGCACACCAGCTCTCTCTCTCTCTCTCTCTCTCTCTCTCTCTCTCTTTTAAAAAACTGGGGTTTATAGGAATATGCTCCAGTCCACCCGCCGAAGTGCTTTCCTTACACGCCACATCTCAGGTGATATCCGATAGCCCCATTTATGTGAACAACTCCATTGGTCACCATGACTTCAATTTCTTGAAGAACTTAGCATTGCCTGAGGATACAATTCTTTGCTACAAGCACCATGCTATTCTTACCAGATATTGCCTCTTTGAGGTTCAAGATTTAGAGCCTGAACAAGTTCATTAGTGTTCTTGGAGCCTTCAATTGCCAGGAAGGTTGGTGTCCTCAACCCCGTAGGATCAAATACACTATGGAATTCTCAAACATGGATGGTCTACTACCCTTGCATTGTTACCATTCTTAGAGTGTTCAATAATTGCCATCTCGATGGCAATGACAAGCTAAGCATTATTAGCATGAAGTTTACAAGGAGGAGAAGTGTTAGAAGTCATTATGAATTTCTTAAAAAATAGAATTAGTTTTTAATCCTAACAAACTTTATCTTGAAGTTTGCAAGCTCAATAAAGACATTACTCCCAATATGTTGCAGACAAGGATATGGCTCCTAATACATATAGAAGTCAACTTCTAATCATTGTAGAATATGAATTTTAATCCTTGAAGAATATGACTGATCTTTTTTGTTTATAAGAATATATAACTTTTGCCTTAGGGTGCACAGAAGAGCTAAAGAGTTCAGAAGAGATGTTCGAATTCTATGAGGCATATGTGGGTTTAGTGTATGAGAGAAACTTGAGAGAGAGAAAGAGCCAAAGATAATCTCTTGACTTGTTATTAATTTTAATATATAATTTTCTTTCTCTAATTAAGATTTTTTTTTCTTTCACTATTATTAAATATATTACATCAGTGCTACATGGATCTCATGTCGGTAGGTTTAATTTACATCGAAAACATGCCATTCTACATAAGTAGATATTTTTCATCAAATTTCACATGATATAATACCATTATATATGATCTAAAAGGAGAAATTTTTATACTAAGAAATATAAAGGAACATTTAGAACTTTTCAGGAGTTAAAAAATATGGTGGAAGAAGGAGCTATCTATAATATACCTTTAGTGGGAAGTGAAGAAACTTTGTTGAAAGGGTTGACTTATTTTGCCAAAAATTCATTTATTTCACTATGAAAAAAAGATGTCACATGTGTATGTATTAAATGAGAGAGCTCTCTATATTATCGATTCTGATAAATGTTTGCCCAAGTCATTATGGACCCAACAAACAACGAATTCAAGATAACATCTTTTTCACAATAAAACATGGTATGAATTTATCACTGATAAAGAAATCGAACTGCCATTATTTCTTTCCGATATTGCACCCAAAGACGGCTCACATATTTGAGGATAACAATGAGACGTCACAAAGCAAAAGCTGAAAGTTTCATAAATCAACTATTATTAATAGTCTAATTCACGACTTCTAATCACAGCCGGCAGAACTAGAACCTATACCTACGAGCAAATACTAAACGGTTCTAAGGACAAACACATGACCTATTCTAGCCCTTCTCTCTTATGGTGCAGTCCATAAAAGGCATGCTCTATCCTCAAAGATAAAGCATACATGAGGCCCTTCAGCATGATCACGAAGCAAGCAAGGAAAGTATCTCGCCAGCTTGCTTGTTTAATGAACCATAGTGGTAGTACGAAAGCTAGTTCAATCAAGCTCTTTCAGGAATGTGTAAGATATGTCAATAAACATAAATGGCTGATTAAGTCACAGTGAGAATTGGGGTATGAGGGATGGAGACAGCCGTGGGCGAGTTCGCCACTGCCAGGTTCTTGGCCTGGTCTGACTTGAATGCCTCCTTTGTCGTCGTCTCGACCCCCTCCTCCATCTGCATTCCCACTTCTGCCGGTTCGGCGGAGGTCGTGCCTCGGATCCGTTCCTCTTTCAGTTTGTCAAGCTGCTAAACGTTTTCCTGCAGCTTTTGATGTAGCTGATCGCCTCGTCGACAATGGAAGTTTTATTAGCCTGTGGAGGGAGAGAGAGAGTGAGAGAGAATAGTCCGATAAGAAGATCCATCACAATGCATGACCATCTCCATTTTTTTCTCCCCATTAACTACATGCGTAGATTTCTATTGAAAAATAGTAGAATCGGCAAAATCCAAGGTAAAGATGAAACGAAAAATCAACTTGGGAACAGAAAAATGGACGCCAGAGAAGCCGATCTAATGGCGATGGAGTTGGACGCCACCGAAACTTGGATCTGCTGATCGACGTCTCTCTCTTTGGTACCTGTTACTTCTCTTAAAACAAAATCGAGATGAAGAAATCACGCTTGTATGCTCTCATGTGCACCGCGATATGCACCACCGTCAGTGAAATAGCGCTGCTCTTCTTCTTCTTCATTTTTCTAATCTTTCTTAGAAACCAGGAAAATAAAAGAAAGAAGAAAAACAAATCTTATGTGGATGAAGAACAAGCACCTTGGCAAGCAGCTGGGGGATCGAGGAAGGCATGGAGATTCGAGAACATCTCCCTCATCTTCTTCCTCTTCTCCCTCTCGGCCCGTATGCGCTTCGCATGAACATCTCCCCTGCCCTTGGAGGGCGAGCTCTTCGACGCCTCACTGGAGACCCACTGGCCAGAGGGATCATTCGAGCTCGACTCGGGTGGCTCCATGGACGTCTTGCGGCCGCTGCCGCTGGAGCCGTTGAGTTAAAGAACGCCCACGGCTGGGCAATCAGAACTTAATTTATTTCTAAATTGAAGCGGTGACTAAAGCCTGATGGTTGTCGTTCCTAAAATGGTCTTTATGCCTTCCAAAATTTCTCTCGACATCTCTAATCTTGAACAAACCCTCCTTTCCTACCTCCTTCGTTCGGCCTATTAGAATCGAACGGAAGCTAAAGGCAAGGAGCCAAAGGCTAGCAAAGGAAAGTTGAGGCCGAAGGCCAAGAGGCTATGAGGCAATGGGGGATGAGGCTAACCAGGGAGGAGAGCCGGGTGCCAGAGGAAGGGAATCAAGAGGAGCCGGGGCCTAGGGGAGGAGAGAAAGTCGGTGCCAGATTGGAGGCCAGAGCGATCGGGCTAAAAAGGGGTGTCGGTGCTGGGAGGGAGTCGAAGAGGAGAGTTGGAGCCGGGAGTGGAGAGCGACCGGGCCAAGGAGGGGTATCGGTGCCGAAGTAGTCAGGAAGGAGAATTGGAGCCGAGAGAAGGGGAGGGGCGGAGCTGGGGAGGGAGTCGGTGCCGAAAGTGGGGAGTCGGTGCCGACATCTTGACGAAGGGGGGTGAGATGGGGAGTGGAGAGAAAAAAAATGGATGGGGAAGGGATTTAAAGGTAGTTTAGAATTTTTGTCGTGTATTTAGAAGCTTTCATTAAATAAATATATCTTTCCTCTTGTTTAAATCTTTAGCCCTAGCATTTGTTTAAATTTTTCGGTTGAACCATCAGCTAATTTTATTAGTCATAAATGAATTCATTTGGCCATTTGCAGCTTCTTTCCGAAAGAAAGCATCTGGCTTACAAATAAATAATTTTTTTTTATTTTTCCTCTCTTTTACTTTTTCATCGTTCCATTTGCTTTTCATTATCAGCATTAAAATACACATTACAATCTAAACTTATATTAGATGTGTGACACTCATTTAATTGATATAGGTAATTATTTATTACTAAAAAAATATTTTCAAAGAAGATTGCATTAAGGTTCCATAATTTTATTATTAAAAATTTTAAAAATTTAGAATTTAATCCTAAAAATTGATATTGACACTATTTAAAGAATATCAAACAAAAGCATAGTATGTTGTTTTAGGATCTATTTTTTTCTTATTTATTAAAATATTTATCTCAATTAGGCATCCCGTACTTTAAGAATTTTTTTAATTTAATCTTTTGTTTTCTAAAATTCATTGGGCATTTAATTTAATTTTATATGAAATTAATTTTATTAAAATATGACAAGCCGAATATAAAGCCTTACCCTATAAATTATTAGGTAACCTAGAATTTACTTATATAGTATTCAATGTAACTAATAATGTTTGGCTTATTTCTTTGCATTACTCCATTAGACCAATGTACATATGGAGGTGTTACTTGATGCGTAGTTTTATCCATGTTACAAAATTCATTCATTTTAGTTGAAACATATTCTTCACCTCTTTTTATTGGTGGGGTGGGCTCAGGTTAAGGCCAGCTTGAACCTAGCCCAACCTGCATTCTTTATATATTATTAGTTTTATAATATATAAAATATATATTTAAATAAGGTTAGAAATGAGTTAGTTGGTGCCTTGGTCCACTTTGGTACTTATTGAGAGATCTTTTGTTTGACTTGATTTTTAAGGCCTTTATATAAAAATTATTTATTCATATCAGGTCAAACCAAGTTTGATCTTTTTTTTTTTAAGCTTGAGCTCAGCCCAAAATTTGAATAGGCTTAGATACTTAGGTTCAACATGGTTCCATAGGCTAAAATTTGTGACTTGAGCCTGAAAATTTTCAAGTCAAGCTTGGGTAGGCCCACAAATTGCCTGGCCCAGCCCACGGGTTGCTTGACCCATACTCACCCCTACCTCCATTGGTCCACAAAATTTTAATTTCTTTTCTAATTGATTTTCAACTTAGTTTTATAAAATTTAAAGTTGTCAAATAATGAATTGATTAGATAAACATAAAAATATTTTGAATGATCATCCGTACAAGAAATATTTACTTTCATGCATTATGTCATTGTTACTATTACATATGTCACTATAAATTAATTACAACAATTTTATATCACTCTTCACTGATTTGAATGGTTCTCTAAGTAGTTTGGCTTATATATAGTTTTCACATTTTTTTAAAAAAATTGATTTGAGATTTTGGAATAAAATATAAAATCATCATTCCTTATTCATATTTTGTATACCCAAGCGTACCATGCCACGTATTAGAATAATCAAAATTTGTGACTGACATAGGTTGACGCAGTGTGAAAGCGTTGGAATAAACAAGAATTCAATAACAAACTGAACTCCAATAAACAATCACTCGCAAGCGATTTAGAGAAAACTCAAGATAAATTTTTAACTTTTAATAAAATTGATCTTCCGACTATTTATAGTCTATAGGAAATAAAATAATTTAGGAAACTAAAAAGCTATAGAAAATTAAATAATTTAGGAAACTAAAAGCGAAACTAAAAAGCTATAGGAAATAAAATAATTTCGGAAACTAAAAAGCAGGAAACTAACTAGACTTCTCTTCGTCCTTGCTTTGGTTTGGCTGCTTTTCATGCGTCCAACTGTTCATATTGATAGAGATACTGCTTTATGTTATGTCTTTATATTTTAATGAGAATTCATTTTGAGCAATGTGTGCCATTTACTATATATGTGCATGTGTCTAGTAACAAGAGTATTGGATCTAGTGTGTAGAGTATACACACAGAAGACTAGATCATCGGTTCTTTTGGAATACAAGTTTATTGTTCAGTTTTAGATGGAATTGGACACACCATCAGTAGAACTGTAGCACAAATTTTTAGTAGGTCTGTCTTGACTACGGGGAATGGTTTATTCTAACTATTTGTGCTAGTACACTTTGTGTGTATTGAACAGGACCCAATTGAATTAATTATTTTATACTGACTTTATAAAATAATTTAAAACTCATTAATATTATGATTACTTATGCTCTTAAGAATTCTATTTCTAGACACGTGTATGTAGTGATTATTGCTTTGATTACACATAGAGTGAGATTCTATATGAGTCAATAAACTCAGTGGGTTGGGCAATAACATTATATATGGTGAATATTAATAGTTGAAGGAAACCACATCCTGATAAATTGGATTGATGATATCCTCTTGAGGAAGCTTATAAGTTTTGATTGTATCAAATCTTGCAAGTGGATTTTGAATCAATACATCAAATAAGTTAAGTGGATAAGTCTCAAGGATAATAAAAGTTAATTAAATTATATTGTCAGTAATTAAATTTAATTGGTGGATATCTGTAATCTTAACGTGGGGAGATAATAAGTATTTAAAATTAAAGGCTCAAAAATATAAATTCGAATATGATTAGGAGTACAATTATAATTCTTTAGTGGAATGAATTGTAATTTATGTAATTGAATCCTAACCCGGGGTAGGATTGGGAGATTTAATTACGTGGGAAGTCCTTTTCATATTTGCCTATTGGTCTGTTGTAGCCCTATAAATACCCTCTCAGTTAGTTGCTAGGGTTAAGGTTTTGAGAAAGAAAGAAAAACAAGAAACCCTAGGACGGCCAAGAGATCCCACCATCTTGTGAGAGAAGGAAGGTATTTTCGGGAATACGGCGGAAGGCTAAAAGGTTGAGGTCGAGCAATCGAATTAAAGTGTTCCAAAGTTCAAATCTGAAGGTATGATCTTGTACTCATAGATTAGAATGGTAAAAGTTTTTTGTATTACTCATATACGCTATAGCCGTGATCTTGGGGGTATTCCGTCCCCAACATATATCTCATTGCAACCCTGTTTGCATCATTCTCTCCCTCCTGCGAAGAACTCGACCCCGAGTTCTCATTTGGATATAGAGGTGTATTGTCCGGAAAGAATGGATGTAAATCTGCCACATTGAAAGTCCTCAAAATTGCCCTAGTCGAAGGAAGATCAACAACATAAGCATTATCATTGATCTTTTGGACAATCTTGTAAGGTCCATACTTTTGTGGTCGTAACTTGATTCGGGAATCCGCTCTTTCCTGAGAAAGACCATCACCTTATCCCCTACCTTAAAGGTCGATCCCCGCTGGGAGCCAGCCCCCAGACCCCCGTATGCGAAGCGGCAAATCGTCGAGCAAAGAAGCAATCATGATGCAACGGGGATCTTCATCTACATGAAGAATTTTGACCATAATAACAGGGATTTTATTTATCTTGTTTATATTGGTTATGTTGCATACTTGATTGTTTATCCTTTTGTTCTTATGTCTATAACTAGGAGAACATGGTTAATTGGATAATCACTTGCTGTTTGTGTTTTGAATTTATAAGATAATCAAACACAAGTTTTATAACCCTCAAAATATTGTTTAAATAACTAAGTGGGAGAGGGAATTAATCACATTTAAATCCCATGGTCCCATCACTTGTTTATTGGTGAGGTAGTTAATTTCACGTGTTGGCATTAGTGCTTTCCTCCCCATAGGATGAAATTGATTGCCAGCTCACCAAGAATAATCCCTAGTAATTGTTAATTGGATTACCTCTCCATCTGAGGGATCCACCATGGGACAATGGATCTAGGATTGAGTGATGGTATACACTTAGGTATAAATATTGGTATCCTCCCCATCGGAGTCACTACAAATATTTATATGACCAAAGTTAGCCAGCTAATTAATTTTACTTGGTATGTTACCTTTTACCTAGATAGTAAAATTAATAGGTTTTATCTGTCTAGATAAATGATGAGTAGTAGACGTCCTCCCATCGAGGCATACTATTCAAAATGTACTAGGCTGCTGGCAAATTCTTTTATTTTGTAGTGGTTGAGGGGCCCTACTTATAATTTTGAATTTAAAGTTTATTGCTCATTATATCTTATTTGATGTATGAATGATTCTCAGGATTAAAATGTCTTCTTTCAATCCACTTGCTGTGATACTCAAAGAAAACAAATTGACTGGTCCTAATTACATTGATTGGAAAAGAAACCTGGATATAGTGTTAACTGCAGAAGGGTACAAGTATGTGCTCACTCAGGTCTGTCCCGCAGAGCCCGGTGAAGGGGCTTCAGATGAGGAGTCCCAAGCTTACCGTAAGTGGGTTAAGGCTGATGAGATGGCGCGGTGTTACATATTGGCATCTATGTCAAATGTTCTGCAACATCAGCATCAATCTATGCCCTCTGCCTATGACATGATGTTCAACCTCAAAGAAATGTTTGGGGATCAGAGTCGTGCAGCTAGGCAGACTGCGATGAAAGAACTGATGAACACTAATATGGCTGAAGGAACTCCTGTCAGGGATCATGTTCTAAAGATGATTAGTCTTCTGAATGAACTGGAGATCCTTGGAGCGGAGATGGATGGGGAAACCCAAGTTGATATCATTCTCCAGTCCCTACCTGATTCTTTTAAGCAGTTCTGCCTAAATTATACCATGAACAAAATGAATTTTTCACTGGCAGAGCTACTTAAAGAACTTCAGGTAGCAGAGAGTTTCATTAAGAAGCCTGCAGTTGCTATGGTTACTGAAAAAGGTTCTTCTTCGAAGTCTCATGCTAAGAAGAAGAAAAAGGTTCAGAAAAAGAAACAGCATCAAGCCCCACAGCCCAATGGGGAAATAAAAAAGAAGGGAAAGTGCTTCGTCTGCAAGCAGCCAGGTCACTGGAAGCAGCAATGTCCAGTTTGGCTTGCCAGGAAACAGGCTAGAGGTATATCTCATTCACTTGTAGTTGAAACTTGTTTAGTGCTGTTATCTACCAGTGGCTGGTGTGTAGATACGGGAGCCACTAATCATGTTTGCAATTCTTTGCAGGGGTTCCAGCAGACCCGGCAGCTAAGTGATGGGGAGATTTACATATTTCTGGGAGATGGCACGAGAGTGTCAGTAGTTGCAGTGGGAGATTTTAGCTTTTCTTTTAGTAGAAATAGAATTTTAATATTAAAGGACTATTTTTTTGTACCTTCAATTAGAAGGAATTTAATTTCAGTTTCTAAGTTGGTTGATGATGGATATTCAGTTTATTTTAATGACTCCGTTGTTATTAAGAAAAATAAACATTTTATCTGTTCTGGTACATTGGTGGATGGTCTTTATATTATTAATCCTGTTTCTCCTACTGTGCAACTAAATGAAGTGAATAACTATAATAGACCATGTAAGAGAAAACATCCTTCTGAAATGAATCAAACTTATCTTTGGCACTTGCGCCTAGGTCATATAAATCTAAGACGGATTTCTAGACTGGTTCAAGATGGACCATTAGGTTCATTGGAAGTAGAGGCACTACCGGTCTGTGAATCTTGCTTAGAAGGAAAAATGACCAAGCGGCCATTCTCGGCCAAAGGCAATAGAGCTAAGGAGATATTAGAATTGGTTCACTCTGATTTGTGTGGCCCAATGAACATCCAAGCTAGAGGTGGTTTTGAGTACTTTGTCACTTTTATTGATGATTACTCAAGATATGGGTATATTTATCTGATGCGCCGTAAGTCTGAATGCTTTGAAAAATTTAAAATTTTTAAGGCAGAAACGGAGAACCGTCATGGTAAAAATATCAAGACACTACGATCCGATCGTGGTGGCGAGTACCTCTTAGGGGAGTTCACAGATTACTTATTAGATGCTGGGATTGAATCCCAGTTGTCTGCACCTAGTACGCCACAGCAGAATGGTGTAGCTGAAAGAAGGAATAGGACTCTTATGGATATGGTTAGATCTATGATGAGTTATTCAGACTTACCTATTTCGTTTTGGGGATATGCATTAGAGACAGCTGCATATATTCTTAACTTGGTACCATCTAAGTCAGTACCTAAGACACCCACAGAACTGTGGACTGGGCGCAAGCCTAGTCTAAGACATGTTCGGGTTTGGGGTTGTCCAGCACATGTACTAAAAGGTAAACCAGATAAGTTGGAATCAAGGACAGATGTATGCTTCTTTGTTGGATATCCTAAAGGAACAAAAGGTGGTTTATTTTATTGTCCTAAGGATCAGAAGGTCATTGTTAGCACCAATGCCCGATTCTTGGAGGAGGACTATATTATAGACCACAAACCCAGAAGTAAAATTGCTCTAGAAGAGTTGAGAGGCGATAAAACTAGACTGGCTCCTTTAATACCAATAGTACAAGCAGAAACACCACAAGAAAGTGGGTTCCCAAACTTCCCAATAACTATTCGTAGTGGGAGAAGTATAGTAACACGAACTGACCCTGAACTGGTACAAAAGGATACCATTAATGCACCAGTTTCAGAACCAGTGCAGGTTGATGGAGCACAAGGATCAGAGTCAGATCGTATTACTACAAGCACATACAATCAGGTTGTGCCTCGTCGTAGTGGGAGGGTTGTAAATACACCTAAACGGTATATGTTCCTTGGAGAGTCATATGACAGAATCTCTGATGAACTGGATACTGAACCCAGTAGCTACAATGAAGCATTACAGGATAAAGATGCAACTCTTTGGCAAAATGCTATGAAATCAGAGATAGAGTCTATGCACTTTAATCAGGTCTGGGATCTTGTAGAACCACCCGAGGGAGTAAAACCCATCGGATGCAAGTGGATCTATAAGAAGAAGAGAGGAGCAGACGGGAAGGTGGAAACCTTCAAGGCTAGGCTAGTTGCAAAAGGTTTTACTCAGAAAGAAGGGATCGACTATGAGGAAACCTTTTCACCAGTAGCTATGCTTAAGTCTATCCGGATTCTCTTATCCATTGCAGCTCATTTCGATTACGAAGTTTGGCAAATGGATGTCAAGACAGCTTTCCTTAATGGAAATCTTGACGAGTGCATTTACATGATGCAACCAGACGGTTTTATAGTAAAAGGCCAGGAGCACTTGGTGTGCAAGCTTAAGAGGTCCATTTATGGACTTAAGCAGGCATCTAGATCTTGGAATACTCGTTTTGATCAAGCTATTAAATCTTATGGTTTTGATCAAAGTCCTGACGAGTCATGTGTGTACAAGAAGCGTGATGGAAAAACTTTGGTGTTTCTGGTGCTATATGTGGATGACATCTTACTTATTGGAAACGATATGGGAGTGTTATCTTCGGTCAAGGTATGGTTATCTGGACAATTTGATATGAAGGACTTGGGAGAAGCAAGTCACATCCTAGGGATCAAGCTTTTGCGAGATCGCAAGCAAAGGATGATATGCTTATCTCAAGCCACTTATATCGATAAAATTCTCACCCGTTTTGGTATGCATAATTCCAAGAAAGGATTTCTTCCTTTCAGGCATGGAATTTCTCTATCTAAGGATCAGTGTCCTAAGACACCTGAAGAGATAGAAAGTATGAAGGCAGTTCCTTATGCTTCTGCAGTAGGAAGCCTAATGTATGCTATGCTATGTACTAGACCTGATATCTGTTTTGCCGTAGGCATGGTTAGCAGATTTCAGTCTAACCCTGGGCGAGAACATTGGACTGCAGTAAAACATATAATTAAGTACCTGAAAAGGACTAAAGATTATATGTTAGTTTACCAAGCAGATAGTCTTGTGCCTATAGGATATACAGATTCGGACTTCCAATCAGATAATGAATCTAGGAAATCAACCTCGGGATATGTGTTCACTTTGGGTGGTGGAGCAATTAGCTGGAGGAGTGTGAAGCAAACTTGTGTTGCTGACTCTACCATGGAAGCTGAGTATGTGGCTGCATCTGAGGCTGCAAAAGAGGCTATTTGGCTAAGAAACTTTCTTTTGGATCTTAGTGTGATACCTTCAGTGCAATTACCTATTACACTTTATTGTGATAATAGTGGGGCAGTTGCTAATTCGAAGGAACCCAGGACCCATAAGAAATCTAAACACATTGAGCGTAAGTATCACCTGATACGTGACATCGTGCAAAGAGGTGACGTGCTGGTGACCAAGGTTACATCTGAGGACAACCTGGCAGACCCTTTTACAAAGAGTTTAACTTCGAAAGTTTTTGATAGACATGTAGAGGGCATGGGAGTTAGATGTGTACAAGCATTGCTTTGAGTCTAAGTGGGAGATTGATAGAGATATAGACTAAAAGATATGCTTTATGTTATGTCTTTATATTTTAATGAGAATTCATTTTGAGCAATGTGTGCCATTTACTATATATGTGCATGTGTCTAGTATTTACAAAGAGTATTTGATCTAGTGTGTAGAGTACGGCTTACACACAGAAGACTAGATCATCGGTTCTTTTGGAATACAAGTTTATTGTTCACAGTTTTAGATGGAATTGGACACACCATCAGTAGAACTGTAGCACAAATTTTTAGTAGGTCTGTCTTGACTACGGGGAATGGTTTATTCTAACTATTTGTGCTAGTACACTTTGTGTGTATTGAACAGGACCCAGTTGAGTTAATTATTTTATACTGACTTTATAAAATAATTTAAAACTCATGAATATTATGATTACTTATGCTCTTAATCCGAATTCTATTTCTAGACACGTGTATGTAGTGATTATTGCTTTGATTACACATAGAGTGAGATTCTATATGAGTCAATAAACTCAGTGGGTTGGGCAATAACATTATATATGGTGAATATTAATAGTTGAAGGAAACCACGTCCTGATAAATTGGATTGATGATATCCCCTTGAGGAAGCTTATAAGTTTTGATTGTATCAAATCTTGCAAGTGGATTTTGAATCCGATACATCAAATAAGTTAAGTGGATAAGTCTCAAGGATAATAAAAGCCAATTAAATTATATTGTCAGTAATTAAATTTAATTGGTGGATATCTGTAATCTTAACGTGGGAGATAATAAGTATTTAATATTAAAGGCTCGAAAATATAAATTCGAATATGATTAGGAGTACAATTATAATTCTTTAGTGGAATGAATTGTAATTTACGTAATTGAATCCTAACCCGGGGTAGGATTGGGAGATTTAATTACGTGGGAAGTCCTTTTCATATTTGCCTATTGGTCCCTGTTGTAGCCCTATAAATACCCTCTCAGTTGGTTGCTAGGGTTAAGGTTTTGAGAATTTTGGAGAAAGAAAAACAAGAAACCCTAGGACGGCCAAGAGATCCCACCATCTTGTGAGAGAAGGAAGGTATTTTCGGGAATACGGCGGAAGGCTAAAAGGTTGAGGTCGAGCAATCGAATCAAAGTGTTCCAAAGTTCAAATCTGAAGGTATGATCTTGTACTCATAGATTAGAATGGTAAAAGTTTTTTATTACTCATATACGCTATAGCCGTGATCTTGGGGGTATTCCGCGTTCCCCAACACATATATCTCATTGCAATCCTGTTTGCATCATTCTCTCCCTCCTGAGAAGAACTCGACCCCGAGTTCTCATTTGGATATAGAGGTATATTGTCCAGAAAGAATGGATGTAAATCTGCCACATTGAAAGTCCTCAAAATCGCCATAGTCGCAGGAAGATCAACAACATAAGCATTATCATTGATCTTTTGGACAATCTTGTAAGGTCCATACTTTCGTGATCGTAACTTGTTATAAGTACCCACGGGAATCCGCTCTTTCCTGAGAAAGACCATCACCTGATCCCCTACCTTAAAGAATGATAAAAGTTAATTTTTATATGATCCAATAAAATTAAAAAAAATATTAAACTAGCCAGGTTTCGAACCAATCCAACTCATCCATTTTTTAGATTTTTTTAATTTTTTATTTAAATTAATATTAATATTTTATTATATTTATATTATTAAATTAAAAATTATTATAATATTATTTAGTCCGACCAAAACTGATTTATCCAACCGAATCGGTTAACTCATGATTCAAATGTTAAGCCGATTCATTTTTTAAAACATCGACAATAACTATGTTGAACCAGGGATGATATAACTTCTTAAGTTATACTAGCCCATAGGTCATGCTGATACGATAATCCATGACATGCTAGCTTATAAGATGTATATAGTTTTTTCATATATTTTTATATTTTTACTTTTTATAACATTCATAATTAATTAATTTAAGTTAAATTATTATTTATTTATTTATAAAATTTTATTACTTTTAATAATTAAAAAGATTAATTTTAAAAATATTAAAGATTGAAAAAGATCGAACTGCGCCTGGCACGGCACGGTAGTGCTGCCCGGTTGGTCAACTTATTCCATAGCGGAAGCCGTGCTGCCCGTGACCTACGACGAGCACAGAATGGACTGTTTGACACCCGTTCTCGCGGAGCTTGAGAACTTCTCTTTCCTAAATCCTAATCCTCCTACCCCTGTTCTCTTTCTCGTCATCCCGGACCCTCCTTTTTTTTTTGCCTCCTTTGCCACACCTTAAAGAAAGAAAAGAACAAAAAAAGTTAAGAAATAATTAAAGATATATATATATATATCTCCATGCATATAGATGCGCAGAAGGGAAGAAGTTCGACGTCGTCTGGTCATCAAAAAGAAGGAAGCCCTTTCTTTCCTCGGTGCCGGCCGATAGGCGCCGATGCGCAGTGTGGTTATCTTTACGCGACGCCACCATTGAGACTTTGGCATTGCGTGAAACTGACGTACCTAAGCTTCAAGCTTTTACTTGCTGCATACCACTTTCCCCAGTAGACAACGACCAAGGTTCCGTTTCTCTTGGACTATCCAGACCAAACTCGTGAAGCCCATTTATTGGGAAAGTGAAACCAAGGTGGCAACTGGATCCCTTTAATTAAGTTCTCTCGGTTCCTGATCCAAGATAAGAAATTAAAATAAGAGATCCAATGCTAGTTTCTCGATGCAAGATGATGAAGAAATGCTATATATTCTTTGGTTATCATATATTGGTACTGCAGATATTGCTTGTGTGGGTGCCTAAGTGGGCTTTAGTTTGTGCCTATTCAGAGATTAGGTGCAACCTTAACACATATGGATTATTGTTAGTTGTTAATGATTTTGAATTTACAAATTGATCGAATAAATTAATTAATTCAATGATACATGTAGGATGAGTTCACCATCGATATATGATCCATATTGTTTGGACTTATATTCATCTCCTATCGAGTGATATGAATGGTAATTTTATGACTCATGATCGGAAGGCCTAGAGCTCAATAATAACGTATCATGGGAAGAAGGCCCGTTATGGTTTCATTATAAATAGATTAAATATTCTTTTTCACTCTTTATTTCTATAATCAGCTTTTTCTTATTAAGAACATTACCGGTTGGAAAAGCAAGGGGAAGAAAATTTAAGACTTAACATTTCTGACAAGTGCTTCTTTAGATTAAAGGATTTTTCGCAGCATTTGCATAAGTTAAACTTAACATAGGTATGATAATAAATTTTAATTATTATTTAATATTTTATACTTCATTAAAAATTAAACTGTAAGCTTAGATATGGCACATCCAAAGTACAGGAGAGTTACACAGGTTTGAAAGCTTAGGCTACATAAGTTCTCAAGTTCCTAAGTCATTTGGGTCGGCTTGTGACCCAATAATAGAGAGCATATGAGTCATGGGTGTATATGGGCTCAGGTTTGAGTGCTTTCTTGCATGGATTAAGAAAGTTTTTTGAGAAATGTTTAATAACCTAATTGTAGGTTATGAGACTGGATCCATGGGGATTGGGCTCAGGTTTTCTAGACTTTAATATTTTTAGGGAGTTTGTTAGGGAGTTGGTTACGGACTAATGCGGAGAAGTTTTATCATCCAAGATGGATGATTATTTAAGGCTATGTAACCGGATAGACCAAAAAAAAAAATAAAGGCATCCTATTTTTCTTTCATATCCATCTATTCTTCTTCTCCATCTTCCCTCACGTACCTAATCTCGACGAAAGCTGTGCAATAAGTGGTATAAGAGCATTAGAGAGGCACTTGGGAATAAAATAATAATAATAATTTTCTTCTCATCTCCTTTCTATCCTCTCTCTCTTCTCTCTCCCTCTCTTCTTCGTGTTCGTGCATAAGAAGTCGTTCGTGGGATGGTCCAGGAAGTCATTGAAGGCTTCACGGTGTCTCCAGCCCACGTGAAGGTATCGCGTGGGGAAGGGGAAGAAGATCCAACGATTCTTTGGTGTTGGCTTGGATTGGAGCAATTGATTGGAGCAGCTTGCTAGGATTCAATCACCAATTGATCACGGACGAAGTCGAAGTGAAGGACGGATCCTAGGATCGTGTGGGACGGACGGAGGGATTTCTCCTAGGAGGGATTTCTCCTAGGACGATTCATAAGGAAGGCTTCGCGTGAAGGAGAGCAGCTATCTCTTCATTCGTGGGGTAATTCCACCCAGGTATTCCATGATCAATGGTGAGTTGGTTCGTGATCAAACAGAAATCGAAGGAAGCAAGCAAAAAGTAATTAACCGCTGTGGCAATTTGATTGGTGGCAATAAGCAAAAAAAGGCCAAGCATCTTATCCTAGGAGAGGCTAAGAAGGGGATTTCAATCAGGATTTCACCTTTTAGGTATTTTTCTTAATTTATCTCTATGATTTCTTTTTGTGGCTAAGAAGGGAATTTCAATCAGGATTTCACCTTTTAGGTATTTTTCTTAATTTATCTCTACGATTTCTTTTTGTGGCTAAAAAGGGGATTTCAATCAAGATTTCACCTTTTAGGTTTTTCTTAATTTATCTCTATGATTTCTTTTTGTGGCCTGATCAACCATGAGTAGTGGAAGCAAAGTTGAGTTTGAAAAATTTAATGGAAAAGAAAGTTTTTTCATGTGGAAGGTGAGGGTTGAGGATTTACTAGTACAAAATTTTCTTGATGTTGCTTTTGAATCAAAGCCTGAGGAGATGTTAGAAGGGGATTGGTTGTCTCTTGAGAAGAGGGTATGTGCAGCGATCAGAGGGTGTCTTACTGATTCAGCTTTGTACAGTGTCCTAGATGAGAAGAAATCAAAGGGTCTTTGGGCCAAGTTGCATTCCTTGTACATGGGCAAAAATATGTGCAATAAACTTATGTTGAAGAAATAATTATATAGTCTTCGGATATAGAAAGGTGGGGATATTGTTCCTCATATTCAGAAGTATGATCTAGGGTATGCAATGATTTGATGACTCTTAGTGTTAAGATGGAGGAAGAAGATAAATCTCTTCTCTTGTTATGTTCATCGCCTATATCTTATGATCTTCTTGTTACTATAATGCTTTATGGAAAAGAAACACTGCTATATGAAGATATTGTATCGGTGTAGAGATCAATAAGCAGCGGGGAAAGATGACAGGAAAAGGTGTACCTCAGGAGGGCCTCACGGTGGGAGAGAGAACCGGTAGAGGCAAGGAGGTTAGCAAGCACAGGGGCCGATCCAGGTCCAAGTCAAAGAAAGGCAAAGGCAATTTCAGGTGTTCCAAGTGTAATGGGGTTGGACACATAAAGAGAAATTGTCCTCTTTGAAAAAAACCTCAAGAAGAGAAGAAAGAGAAGGAATCTGTCAGTACTATTGAAGATGTAGGGGTCGAGGAGGACCTCTTGGTGGTTTTAGATATACACAGAAGTACAATAGACAGTTGGTTACTTGATTCAGCCTGCTCACATCATTATACACGCATCGATCATGGTTTGCAGATTATACTAAAATCGATGTGGAAATGTGACATTAGGGGATAACCATTCTTGTAGGATAGCAGGAGTTGGCACAGTTAGGATTAGGATGTTTGATGGGATTGTGAGAACTCTTACTCATGTGAAGTATGTTCCTGACTTGAAGAAGAACCTAGTGTCCTTGGGGTACCTGGAGAGGAATGGATTTGGGTTTAGTTGTCTTTCTGGGAATGATGTTCTCAACATCATGAAAGGTGCCATCGTTGTGATGAGGGAGAAAAGGCTGGAAAATAATTTGTATCAGCTGGTTGGGTCTGTGATGTGTGAAGGGTCTAAAACAGCAGCAGCAGTGCACAGTCAGTAGGATATGTACCGCATGTGGCACTACCATCTTGGTCACATGAAAGAGCGGGACATGAGGGTGCCGATGAAGGATAGGAGGATTCTAGCTTTGGATGAGGGTGTTGCAGAGGTTGTGAGCCATGTCAGATGGGCAAGCAACACAAGGTAAAATTTTCTACCAGTTCAGCACAAAGTACAGGTCCCTTAGAGCTAGTACACAGTGATGTTTGGGGTTCAGCTCCAGTTTCGGGCAGGAATAGGGCAAGATATTTCATGACTTTGATTGATGATTTTTTAAGGAAGGTCTGGGTATATTTCTTGAAGAAAAAGTCGGAGGTCTTCTCCAAATTTCAAGCATAGCAAGCTGAGGTGGAGAAGGAGACAGGGAGATATGCAAAGGTGGTGTGGTCTGATAATGGTGGAGAATTCACAAGTAAGGAGTTTCTAAAATTTTGCATAGATGAAGGCATCAAAAGATAATTTTTGGTGGTTAGAACTCCTCAACAAAATGGAGTGGCTGAGAGAATGAACTGAACTCTTATGAAGAAAGCTAGATATATGATATTGCAAGTAGGATTACCTAAAATATTTCGGGTGGACACAATTGATACAGCAGCCTACTTGGTGAACATGTCTTCTCATGTCAAGCTTGATGGGAGGTTACCAGAGGATGTGTGGTCTGGTAGACAGGTGAAGCTCAGCCATATTAGAGTTTTTGGATATATAGCATTTGTACATGTGGATGTCAGTTAACAGACTAAGTTGGATGCCAAAGCTCGAAAAAAAGTGTTCAATGGATATCCGCGAGGAGTCAAGAGATACAGGCCGTAGGATCCCTTGGAGCAGAAGGCCACGATTAGTAAGGATGTGGTTTTTGATGAAAGCTTAGTCCTCAAGAAGCAGGAGGTGGTAGAGGTTCAGCCGGAGGCCTAGTCGGACACGGATGGGTAGCAGAAAGCTCAGCAAGGCGCAACTAAGAAACTAACCTCTTATGATATTTTACCTTTTATAGGATCGTTTGGAGGACATGATATTCAGGTGGAGCATACTCCAGATATGTCTTTACATGCAGGGACCAGCTAGATGCATGCTCACAATAGAGATGAGCAGAGGGAGGAGTCACATCCTGGGATAGGCATCAGCATTGCACTGCATAAGCCAAAGAGGATCATTCGGTAGCCAGAGCGATATAGGTTTGGCGAGACAATGTCATGTACATTGGGGGCTGCCAGTGGAGAACCAGTTACCTACCATGAGGTAATGACAAAGCCGGATAGAGATAGATGGGTCCAGGCTATGGAAAAGAGATGCAGTCCCTACAGAAGAATCAGATTTGGCGGTTGGTGTCACTGCCAAGTGGAAAGAAATCCATTAGTTGCAAATAGGTACTTCAGTGCAAAGAAGGAGCCACAGAGAAGGAGGGGATCAGGTATAAGGCCAAGTTAGTGGCCAAAGGATTTTCTTAAAAAGAAGGCATTGACTACAATGAGGTGTTCTCACCGATGGTACGATATACATCTATTAGGGTATTGTTGAGCATTGTAGCGGTGCAGAATTTGGAACTAAAGTAGATGGATGTCAGGACGACCTTTTTTTATGGGATTTGGAGGAGGAGATTTATATGGAGAAGACGGAGGGGTTCATAGAACCAGGGTCAGAAAGAAAGGTATGTCGTTTGCAAAGATCCTTGTATGGTTTGAAGTAGTCATCACGTCAGTGTACTTGCAGTTTGATACTTTTGGAGGAGCATCGGCATGTCTAGATGTGAGTATGATCCCTGTGTTTATTTTTGGATTTTAGAAGATAATTCTAAATTATACTTGCTTTGTATGTGGATGATATGTTAATTGCATGCAAGAGTAAAGTTGTTGTAGAGGATCTAAAGGCAGCATTGTCAGCTGAGTTTGAAATGAAGGATTTAGGTCCTGCTACATGGATTTTGAGGATGAAAATTTTTAGGGATAGAGACAGAAGGTTGCTTCACTTATCTCAGGGGACTTATATCAGGAGGGTCTTGGAGAGGTATAGTATGGATGGTACAAAGCCAGCCATATTACCATTGGCTGATCACATCAAGCTCTCCAAGACTATGTCACCAATTTCTGAGACAGAGGCCGAGAAGATGTCCAGAGTACCATATGCTTCAGGAGTTGGCAGCCTTATGTATGCTATGGTGTGTTGTAGGCCTGACCTTGCATATGCTACTAGCCAGGTTAGCAGATTCATTGCTAGCCTGGGTAGAGCACATTGGAGAACTCTGAAAGGGATCTTCAAATAACTTGTTGGCATAGTCAGTGTTGGTATATGCTATGGGTATAGTGGCATGAAGGATGGCACTAGACTGACCATGGAGGCTCAGAATCGGATAGTAGGTTTTGTTGATGCTGACTATGAAGGTGATTTGGATACCAGGAGGTCGACGATAGGGTATGTCTTTATGTTGAATGTGGTCCAATATCATGGAGGTCAAGTCTGCATCCAGTGATGGCTTTGTCTACTATAGAATCAGAGTATATTGGTATTTAAAAGGCTGCAAAGGAGGCTATGTGGCTGAAAGGTCTTGCACTGGAGATGGGGATAGCACAGGGGATGATCAGGATATTTTTTGATAGCCAGAGTGCTTTATGTTTGGTCCAGAACCCAGTCTATCATGCTAGGACCAACATATTGACATCAGATAACAAGGATCAGGGAGCTTGTGGAGGATGATGAGTTGGAGCTTGTGAAAGTGTTTACTAAAGATAACGCAGTGGATGCACTCACTAAGGTACTTCTCGAGATAGTTTCTTTAGATGTGGAGCACTGATGGGATTGATGGACCAGATGGAGCTTACTGTAACTTTGATGCACCAAAGTGAAGATTGTAAGCTCAGGTGTGGCACATCCAAAGTACAGGGGAGTCACAAAGGTTTAAGAGCTTAGGCTATATAAGTTCTCAGGTTCCTAAGTCATTTGGGTCGGCTAGAATAGAGAGCATGTGAGTCATGGGTGTACATGGGCTCGGATTTGAGTGCTTTCTTGCATGGCTTAGAAGGAAATTTTTTGAGAGAAGTTTAATAACCTAATTGTAGGTTATGGGACTGAGTCCATGGGGATTGGGCTCAGGTTTTTTAGACTTCCATATTTTTAGGGAGTTTATTAGATAGTTGGTTACGGGCTGGTGCGGAGGAGTTTTATCATCCAAGATGGAAGATTATTTAAGGCTCTCTCTGGATGTAACCAGATAGACCAAGAAAGAAAATAAAGGCATTCTCTTTTTCTTCTATATCCATCTATTCTTCTTCTTCTCTATCTTCCCTCACATGCCTGATTTCGGCGGAAGCTGCGCAACACAAACAAGGGTATAACCATGGCATGATCGCAAGTCCTAGCATCCAAACATCACCTTAAAGTCTCTATTATTGTTATTATATTTTTTTCTCTACTCCATCAAATGATATGATTCTCAAATAATGTTAAGAGAAGTTGCTCTTAAAATTCATCTTCTTAATGAAGCATGAGATCTCATTCACTATACAATGCACATCTATTTTCATGTTGAGCTTAGCCACCAAATGTTAATATGATATACTGTTATTTTTCTCTTGGGGGTTCAAATATTGCTACACTATTTGCCCTCAGTATCCAAAGCTGTGATCAAGAGCAGGTAGGCCAAGTGGCACCTTTTCTTCTGAAGCTATCTCACCATCATATCTATCATCTTCTGCCTTTCCAAATCAATCATCTTAAACAATCAGATTCCTGAAGCTTTTCAACTAGAAGAAGACCCAATGCCATCCTGCACCTGCACCGCATAATCTAGAATCTACAAACTGTGAAGCATGGAAACCCAATCCCAGTTAATAAATGATGGACTACCATGACAGCTTTCTCTAGGCAGCAGATGAACCCTTTTCTGAGCACAGAATCCTTTTTCACCATTACTGCCAGGAGGTACTTTGTATCCCTTTTAACCTTGAGATAGCCAGGTATTGACTGTCCGAACTTTCCAACAGTTGTCTTTTCCATGTCCACCACCATAGTATTGGGAGAACCTGAAGCATGAAACAAAAATTTCTCCAACCAAATTTTGCATTGCAATTACCACATAGCAACACATCTATACATTTTTTTTTACTGCGCCAATGTTTCCCTTTCTTGGATCTTGGAATTGCAGCATTATAAATTTTTTTCTATTTTCACTTATTGGTTCTTTTCAGTCTCTTGATCTTTATTGTTGTTGGTAGTCATAGAATTTATATTTGATAATTCTTATCAGCAATGTAATGCTGCTCTTTTTTACTGATATTTTTTTTTATGATATTATGATCTAATCTGTCTTCCTGTCCCATGCCAATGACTTATATGAATTCTATGCTTTTTAAAAAAGAAACTGTTATTTTTTATGATTATTTCTTATATCAAATTTTCCCTGATAGTTTTTACATGCTAAAGTCAAAATGAACAGGCAAAGTTTTGCTGCTATATTATCGCCCTTGTTGCAGTTTCCATTGCTCACCATGCAGATACCAGAGGAGAGTTTGGTGTTCCATCAGCACTCTCTGATATTTGCTTCAACTTAGTCTGCGAGATGTTAAATTCAAATGAGACACCTCCTAATGCAACTATATTTGGTGGACTGGGGACTAAAATTCCAGTTTCTTTTCAATGTGGGGGAAGAGGAACAGTGTTGGAAATTCTTCAGTCTCCTAAGCCCTGTTTGGTTCGTGATTTTAAAAAACTATTTTTGAAAATATAAATTATATCCAAAAATTTAAGTTGTATTCTATTAATTTTTAGTATTCAAAAATATGTTTGATTGGTGTTTTTAAAAATTGTTTTTGAAGAAAGACAGCAGCGAAATAGCGAATGCGAGGACATAATGGACATAGCTTGCTTGCTTGTATGGATCCACAAGTAGAGGAATTAAAGCCAAGGAGATCTTCTAGATCTGACTGCTGTCCTTGCATGCAAGTCATGTGATATGATATGAATTTTGGACATACTACTTGCCGGATTAGTATTCACAACCCCAAAAAAGAACATGCATATGCTCTGTTTCCATATTAGAACTTTGACAAAGATGAAAGGTTTCGATTTTAAACTTAAACCAATTTTCTAAGTGAAAATCACTTGGTATCTAGAAGAAAGTCTTGGGCTCTTAGCATAGAACCCTGAAATACGTATGCCCACATTTATCTTTACGTATGCTAAAGCTCTTGCTTTTTCTATTCATATGCAATGTTCAAGAATTTTAGCCATCTATTCTGATGTATGACAGGATAGAACTTTAGTCGCATGTGTTTGATTTCATCTTCCCTTTCTTCCATTTGTCAGTTATTGATGCATTTACCATGCTGACAAAGAGGCACATTGGAGTATGTTACATGTAAATGCTTCATAGAAATGGTTAACTAAATGTGTTAGTGTTGTTAGGTTCGAATGAAGTTCTAAAGCATGAAAGGCATAGGAAATTAGTTGCACTTTAACATAGCACTTGAGAGGTGCTTGGATTAGGTGAACATTTGTGTAGCTCATTGGATCATCTACCTTGGATCTATTGCATAAAATCATGTTTAAATGTATCAGGATGACTTATGTAGGCCCAACATAAGTTGAATGAAGTGGAGATGATCCTTCATGATGCAGTTATTGATTCTATTTCTTCATGGTTAGATAAATGAATAATTGAAGATCACTTTGATTGGAAAAAGATCAGGTAGATGAGGTGGATAAACCTTTGTGATGCAATTGTTGACACCACTTCAAATTTTAGAGCAAAGGTTTGGAAGGGTATAAGAGGGTATGCATATTTCAACCCATATTATCTGGCAATCATAACATAAGCATAGCTGAGAGACAGATATGAAGCAAGAATTATACATAATAAAAGACTAAGTAAGAGCACAAATATAAGACAATTAGGGGAGAATATTACAGGCATCCTGGCATGACAGCAAATAATGAAATAATAGAAGGATAGAAATATGAGATTGTATTGTTGTTAGTAATAAAGAATGGCCCAGAGCAGATGGATTTCAGGTTGAATGGTCAAAAGATAGGAGGGGAGAACAGAGATCCCTTGAATGGAAGTGCCATCCTAGAAATTTCCAGGTGCTCCATTTTGGAGGTTTCAGACTTGTTGGAATACAGTAGGATGTGTCAACCCAAACCAATCAGATTGAATACAGCTTCATTTTTATATTCTTCAACTTGATGACAAACAGT
The DNA here is from genome assembly GCA_900491605.1 of Calamus simplicifolius. Taxonomy (NCBI): domain Eukaryota; kingdom Viridiplantae; phylum Streptophyta; class Magnoliopsida; order Arecales; family Arecaceae; genus Calamus; species Calamus simplicifolius. The sequence goes on along the minus strand of UESW01000168.1, from coordinate 17,895 downwards.
CTTGAATCTTTTCATACAGAGTGATCCATGCAATTCTATGGCCTGTGAATGTCTCCTGTAGACCAAGTTGAATGTTGAACAGCAAGCTATAAGATTTTGATGTCAATGGTTAATGTGGATCCTGAATCCTTGGGGACTCAAGAGCTGATCGAGAAGAGTGATGTGTACACCTACGGAGTATTGCTCTTAGAGCACAACGGAAATCTGGTTAAATGTTCTCAGGAATTCTTGGCAGCAGATTATAGGTCACCTGATTTGGTTAACCAATTGTGATTACAAACCGATTTGACTCAAAACAAATCCAAGCAGCAGTAGGAGTGATGAAAGTCTAGTCCAAGCTATCAGAAGAACTTTTTTTAGGCATAAATTCTAAAAGCTAAGAATTATATATTAGCATTTATTTGTATATTTTTTTATTAAAAATTAAAATTTATTTTGCATTTAAGATGACCTTTTTCTAGATATCCAATATTTGACTGTGTGTGTGTGTGTGTGTGTGTAAAGCTTGTTTGGCAGTTAAGCTGATCTTTTCTTAGGTATTTGTTATTTGATATTATACCTTTAAAATAAGCTTCCTATTGTAGTTGCAAAAGACTAGTTCAGAATAGAAAATCAAAAAATCATTATTTTTCAGCTCCTCTAGGATCTCTCTCTCTCTCTCCCCCCCCCCTTCTCTCTTCTCTTTTCTTCTCTGCCCTTTAACTTTCTCTTCTTCTCTCTAATTACTTTCCTTCTGTACTGGTTCTAGACCAAGCAGTCATACAGTGGTGCATCCAGAGGGAAGGGAGAGCGAGGCCACCAATCAAACAAGCACTCAGAATGCTCTATAAGACATTAGATCCAGTGCACATTGGCTTTGCACAGGCCATGGAAGATGAGATTGCTACAATGGGGGAGAGACAAGACAAGTGGAGGCTCATTGGAATGAGATAGCTTATGGTGTGACGCAGTGGAAGCATTCCTCTGGAAGGGCAAGCCATGGGAGTTGTTTGACTCAGACGACTCCGGCGGGGGCCACGGCGAGACGGCCATGAAGCCGCCGGAGACGAGCTCGAGTATTCCCTCTGCCCCGGCTTCAAACAGCCGGCCGGGCCAGGGCCCGTGAAGTGGGCCTTGGGTGAGGGGTCGAAGAGCTCGTCCTCCAAGGGCGGGGGCCAGGAGGGAAAAGTGGCGGCGAATCGGAACATGAGATGTACCTACGGAGAGAGAGGGAGAGGGGGAAGAAGATGAGGACCATGTTCACGAATCTCCATGCCCTCCTCCCTCATCTGCCTGAGAAGGTGCTTTTTTGTTCTCCACCTACATTAGATCGCTTTTCCTTCTTCTTCTTCTTCTTTTTTTTTTTGGATTTCTTTTTAGAAATTGCACCATGTTTCTAAGAAAGAGTAGAAAAGGGAGAAGAAGACTTGGAGGAAGAAGAAGAAAAGCGATACCGTTCCACTGACGGTGGTGCTTGTCGCGGTGCGCACGAGAACGTTCAAGCATGATCGCCTCCTTTTTTTTTTTTTTTCAAAAAGAAAAAAGAGAAGTAATGGAAGTAACAAGAACTGAAAAGAGAGATGTCGATCAGCAGATCAAAGTGTTTGTGGCGTCAGCTCCAGAGCCATTAGATTGGCTTCTCTGGCCTCCTCCATCTTTTTCCATATAGATTTTTTGAATTTTGCCGATTTTACTTACTATTTTCGATAGAAATCTCAGATCTGCACCCTTTTTTTTTCTAAAGGAAGTGGAGTGGAGTACGTTGAGGTGACTTCAAAAGGCGTAATATATTTCTGTTGGCTTCCATTGAGATGGTCTTTATTTTTTTTGGGCTTCTTAGGAGCTTCTTATCAGACGAACCAACATTCATTTTTTACAGTCCTTATACATCAATCTTTAGCTATTATTCATCACTGATTTCTTTTTGTTTCTCTCTCTCTCTCTCCCCCCTTAAATTTCTCTCTTCCACAGGCTGATAAAACCAGCATCGTCGATGAGGCGATCAGCTTCATCAAAAAGCAGGAGCTATACGTTCAGCAGCTTGAGAAACTGAAAAAGGAACGGATCCCAGGCACGACCTCCGGCGAATCGTCAGCATTGGGGATGCAGATGAAAGGGATCGAGATGACGACAAAAGAGGCATTCAAGGCAGATCAGGTCAAGAATTTGGCAGTGGCGAACTCGCCCTCGGCTGTCGCCATCCCTCAATACCCCTCCTGCTTCCGGACCTGGATGTCGCCTAACGTCGTGCTGAACGTGACCCGAATCGTCAAGAAGCCGCGCCTCTTCACGGCCATCGCCCATGTGCTTGAGAAGTATAACATCGAAGTGATCACGGCCGAAATCAGCTCAAATGACTCCAGGAGCATGATCATGATTCATGCCCGTGTAAGTAATCCAAGCACTTTCTAAAATATTTCTTCTCGTTTTCCTTCATTGATACAGATTGCAACTTCTTCTGCATAAAGATAAATAAGATGAGAATAGGAATTTTAAATGATACTTGTGCGTTTTACCAATCTTTGATGATCTGCACTGTGTTTGATCTGGAGAAAAAATATCAGTTAAAAAAAAGATGCTCTAATAATTTCATTCGGATGATCTAGATAGAATTGTTTCAACTTCTGTTCTTCCTCCGCCTACACCAAAAAGAAGGGGAAAAAAAACTCAGCTCCTTCCTCAAAATGTCTTGTGAATAATCGATAATTAATTATGTTTTTAGGGGAAGAAAGAGGAATAATTAGCATGAAAAGTTACCCATGCTGAGAAGTAGTATGATGAATAATGCCATGTTGAACCATATAATTTTAAAAGTATTCTGATAAATATTCCTTAGCATTATCGCTTCTTAAAATTTGTAGAGGCATATTAAATTGAGTTTTGATTTTTGCATAAAAAGTAGTAAAATAAGAAAATAATTCTGAATGATTTTTTATTAAAAATAACCCTGTCATTCGAGAATAATCATCAACAAAGAAAACAAAATATTTAAACCTAATATTAGACTCAACAGGACAAGGATCTCAAACGTCGAAGTGAACTAACTCAAAAAGAGCACTAGCTCTTTTATTAACTCTGGGATTAGAACTCAAACGATGATGTTTGGCAAATTGACAAGAGTCACAATTTAATGAAGATAGGCTAAAAAACTGAGGATAAAGTTTTTTTAATATAGGACAACGAAGGATGACCCAACCGACAATGTGCTTCAAAAGGGGTTACAAATTCAGAACAAGCAACAGACTTTGGTACTTGTGTATCAAGAATGTAAAGGCCTTCAGACTCATATCCTTTACCAATAATTCTCTTCATCATAAAATCTTGAAATAGACAAAAATTAGGATAGAATGTGATACAACAATTAAGAGAACGAGTAAGTTTACTAATGGATACTAAATTAAAAGATAAGTCAGGTAAACTTAAAATAGATTTCAAAGGAATTGAGGCTATTGAAATAATTATGCCAAACCCTAAAATATGAGATGTAGATCCATCTGCTAAAGTAACTGTAGAACTAGAAGCATATGACTTAAAAGAAGAAAATAGGCTAGAATCACCTATCATGTGATCTGTGGCACCAGAATCAATGATCCATTTGGAAGATGAGAAAACAAGATATGTATTCATTTTACCTAAATCAACGATGGCAGTAATAGGAGTAGATGAAGACTTTAAAGAATTTTGATACTATGAAAACTTGGTATACTCATCTGCAGATATTAAAATGGACATAAAAGCATCATTAGTAGAGGCAACATGGACTGACTGGTTTGATTGATTCTCGTGCTGCAATTTTCTACAATATTTCTTTACATGTTCTGGCTTATGACAATAGTAACATACAACACCCCTATATCTTGTTCTCGAGCAGAAAGATTTTGATCATAACTACTTGAGTCTTCCCCTCTATTGAAATGTCTATATGAGATTGTCTCCTATTTTCAGAAGTGTGGCTGACAAGAGCACTATTAGGCTGAGCAGAAGCTAAATTTTCTATGTCGAGTACCCTACAAAAAGCTTCTTTCAAAGAGGATATCTTAGGGCTAGAAAGAATTTGCGATTTAGCAGCCTCAAACTTAGAAGGAAGGCTAGCCAAGAAGCTCATAACTGCCATCTTTTCTTTCTGAGCTTGCGAACTTTCACATCAATACTAAATGGAAGTAGCATATTAAGTTCCTCATGAATCTTCTTAAAATCCTTAAAGTAGTCAGTAAGGGATCTATCACCTTTTTCTGCACGATAAAAGGCTTGGCATACCTTATAAGTGCGTTTGATATTTTTCTTATCAGAATACACAAACTTCAAATAATTCATTAGTTATTTTACAAATTCATAATGATTTATCAAACAACCACCTTACCATCAATAGAATTATGTATTTGCAAAAATGGATGGGCATCCTCTCTTAGCCATGAGATTTTCAAGTCATAAATAGGTGGATCATCAGTTAAATGATTATCCATAACAATACTCCACAAATAAAGTCTAATAATTTTACTTCAATCTAAATAATTAAATCTATTAAGTTTATGTTATGTAATTTTTGACATCACAGAAACCACATTAGACACAACAATAGACTTTTTTTCCTTTATATTATCAAATATCAACCAAATAACATAGCCAAAACCATAACAAAGTTAAAAATACCTAAAGAATTTGAATCTGTCCCAATGTAGATTCCACACCGAATAGATGCTGGCCCAAACAAGTAATAAACTTATTGTGAAAGTTGAGGCAAGCAGAATGAATGAAAAAGGACCAAATTTCGGCAACAAAACTCTGGATGAAGGCTGATGGCGAGTGGCGCTTTCCCAGGTGTAGGTGGTGAGAACAAAAAGTTATCGAAAATAGAAACCCAAAAAATTCCTAAAACCCACTGTTTATATATTTTAGGTTATAAGTCCGAAAGCTCTGATACCATGAAACACAGCTAGAACTCTAAAAAAGAGGAAGAAGAAAGTAATTTATATGTATTTTTTTATTCATCAATATCTTAGGTATATATACAAGCTACAAATCCTATGCTAGGAAGAAAAAATAATTACATCAAATTCTATAAATCAGAATCAAATATATTTACTTTCTATTATAGAAATAAAGTCTACTTTCTATTCTAGAAATGCAATCTGTAGCAATCCCTATGAATCGGAATCAAATATATTTACTTCCTATTTTAGAAATATAATATGTAACAGGTACCAAATAATTTTTGTAAAATTTAATACTTTTAAATAACCATGTAAAATAGTCATTTGCAGGTATGTAGTACCAAATTCATTTTTATTTTTTAAATAATATATTATGTATCAGTATAGCATTTAAATTCATAATTTTTATACTTTAATAATTCATAAAATTCATGATAAATGGCTTACTTACCTCTTAGCGCTAATCCAAGAGTATAAATCAGCTATTTGGGCACCTGGGTACTTACAATATTATTTTTTAAATTTTTAATCTCTAGAATCAGCATATCAAAATAACTTCTAAACTCTACTCAATCTAATCCTTGGCCAACTCGGGGCTTGAATATCTTTAAATATATAAGTCCAAATGGAGAAATAATTTTTTTTAAGAAACTAGGATCAACACTAATCCAAACTCAATCTTCCTTTTATTGGGCTTGGCCCAATTTGGGGCCCAAAAAATTAGCCCAAAGGGCTTACTAGGTTAGGCCGAACCCAGGCCCAACACCCCATTTCTCCTTTTCTTTCCTTATTTCTTTCCCCTGTTTCCTCTATTTCTCCTCCTCCCTGCCCATCACCATCTCCTTGGGCAGCGGCGGCATGGCTGGTGGGACCCCATTGGATGCCTTCTTGACGTTGGTAGGGGCCATTGCCTGCGGCTCAGGCCGGTCAGGCAGCGAGCATGCTGCCAGGCCTAAACTGGTATGGGAGCTGGTTTGGCTCCAACTGCAGAGGAAGGCCATGCAGTGGCCCTCTTTCTCCACTCTGGTCACCTCTAGGGCAGTGCCGGCTCCCTCCCCCTTCTCTGGCGATCAATCGAAAGCACCAATGCTGATGAAGCCTCAGCATGGCTATGGCTCCTCCTTCCTTTCTTCTCCCTCTTTCTCTCTAAAACTCTTGCTTACCTTGTTGGAGGTAGCATAGTGGAGAAGGTGAGCAGAAGAAATAGCCAAAAATGAAGTGAGGAGGGGGCCGGCGTGGCCCCCTCTATATAGCGACAAGGAGATGAGCTTGTAGGGGGTGTCGTGTGAAAAGGGGGAGCTGATGCACCCCCTTCTTTGACCAGTGCAGCATGCCGATCGTGCCACCTACGGGTATGATCGCAGCGCCATGCTACGCTCTACAATAGCAGAGCATAGCGTGGTTTGTGCTGCCACACGCTGGTGTGCATAGCACACCAGCTCTCTCTCTCTCTCTCTCTCTCTCTCTCTCTCTCTCTCTCTCTTTTTAAAAAATTGGGGTTTATAGGAATATGCTCCAGTCCACCCGCCGAAGTGCTTTCCTTACACGCCACATCTCAGGTGATATCCGATAGCCCCATTTATGTGAACAACTCATTGGTCACCATGACTTCAATTTCTTGAAGAACTTAGCATTGCCTGAGGATACAATTCTTTGCTACAAGCACCATGCTATTCTTACCAGATATTGCCTCTTTGAGGTTCAAGATTTGGAGCCTGAACAAGTTCATTAGTGTTGTTGGAGCCTTCAATTGCCAGGAAGGTTGGTGTCCTCAACCCCGTAGGATCAAATACACTATGGAATTCTCAAACATGGATGGTCTACTACCCTTGCATTGTTACCATTCTTAGAGTGTTCAATAATTGCCATCTCGATGGCAACGACAAGCTAAGCATTATTAGCATGAAGTTTACAAGGAGGAAAAGTGTTAGAAGTCATTATGAATTTCTTAAAAAATAGAATTAGTTTTTAATCCTAACAAACTTTATCTTGAAGTTTGCAAGCTCAATAAAGACATTACTCCCAATATGTTGCAGACAAGGATATGGCTCCTAATACATATAGAAGTCAACTTCTAATTTTGTAGAATATGAATTTTAATCCTTGAAGAATATGACTGATCTTTTTTGTTTATAAGAATATATAACTTTTGCCTTAGGGTGCACATAAGAGCTAAAGAGTTCAGAAGAGATGTTCGAATTCTATGAGGCATATGTGGGTTTAGTGTATGAGAGAAACTTGAGAGAGAGAAAGAGCCAAAGATAATCTGTTGACTTGTTATTAATTTTAATATATAATTTTCTTTCTCTAATTAAGATTTTTTTCTTTCACTATTATTAATTATTTTACATCAGTGCTACATGGATCTCATGTCGGTAGGTTTAATCTACATCGAAAACATGCCATTCTATAGAAGTAGATATTTTTCATCAAATTTCACATGATATAATACCATTATATATGATCTAAAAGGAGAAATTTTTATACTAAGAAATATAAAGGAACATTTGAACTTTTCAGGAGTTAAAAAATATGGTGGAAGAAGGAGCTATCTATAATATACCTTTAGAAGGAAGTGGAGAAACTTTGTTGAAAGGGTTGACTTATTTGCCAAAAATTCATTTCTTTCACCGTGAAAAAAGATGTCACATGTGTATGCATTAAATGAGAGAGCTCTCTATATTATCGATTTTGATAAATGTTTGCCCAAGTCATTATGGACCCAACAAACAACGAATTCAAGATAACATCTTTTTCACAATGAAACATGATAAAAGAAATCGAACTACCATTATTTCTATCGGATATTGCACCCGAAGACAGCTCACATATTTGAGGATAACAATGAGACGTCACAAAGGAAAAGCTGAAAGTTTCATAAAACAACTATTATTAATAGTCTAATTCACGACTTCTAATCATAGCCGGCAGAACTAGAACCTATACCTACGAGCAAATACTAAACGGTTCTGAGGACAAACACACGACCTATTCTAGCCCTTCTCTATTACGGTGCAGTCCATAAAAGGCATGCTCTATCCTCAAAGAGAAAGCATACATGAGGCCCTTCAGCATGATCACGAAGCAAGTAAGGAAAGTATCTCGCCAACTGCATGTTTGTAGAAGTCTTCAACCATTATAGTCAAAAAGGTCAAGACATCCCTAGCATGAATTTTAAATTTATCATTACTTTTTTGTTCATCACTGACCAATTCAAGTAATTCTGTAACTTTTGAAGTTACAATTTCAATCTTCTCGAAAGAATTTCAATGAATTTCAGGTCAACTTTGTCCAGACATACTGCTACTAATTACATCAGCATGGGTAACTTACGGTACTTTTAGTAAGAAAAAGTTATAACCTAAATCAAGGAAAAGAATCAAGAAGAAATATTTTAGAAATTAGTGCTTAGATTACTCACATTGGCTTGAATCGTGACCATGTTCGTGCCGTCATTCGATGAGATATGGGCCGAGACCGCTTCAAGGTTATACTTCTCAAGGACTTGGACGACGGCCGTGAGGAGGCCCGGCTTCTTGGCAGTGCAGATGCTGATGTGGGCGATCGCTCCGGTCATGTTCAGCACCATGTTAGGCGACGTCCAAGTGTTGAAGCTGGAGGGGTATTGAGGGATGGAGACAGCCGTGGGCGAGTTCGCCACTGCCAGGTTCTTGGCCTGTTCTGACTTGAATGCCTCCTTTGTCGTCGTCTCGACCCCCTCCTCCATCTGCATTCCCACTTCTGCCGGTTCGGCGGAGGTCGTGCCTCGGATCCGTTCCTCTTTCAGTTTCTCAAGCTGCTAAACGTTTTCCTGCAGCTTTTTGATGTAGCTGATCGCCTCGTCGACAATGGAAGTTTTATTAGCCTGTGGAGGGAGAGAGAGTGAGAGAGAGAGAGAGAGAGAATAGTCCGATAAGAAGATCCATCACAATGCATGACCATCTCCATTTTTTTCTCCCCATTAACTACAGGCGTAGATTTCTATTGAAAAATAGTAGAATCGGCAAAATCCAAGGTAAAGATGAAACGAAAAATCAACTTGGGAAAAGAAAAATGGACGCCAGAAAAGCCGATCTAAGTTGGACGCCACCGAAACTTGGATCTGCTGATCGACGTCTCTCTCCTTGGTACCTGTTACTTCTCTTAAAACAAAATCGAGATGAAGAAATCACGCTTGTATGCTCTCATGTGCACCGCGATATGCACCACCGTCAGTGAAATAGCGCTGCTCTTCTTCTTCTTCATTTTTCTAATCTTTCTTAGAAACCAGGAAAATAAAAGAAAGAAGAAAAACAAATCTTATGTGGATGAAGAACAAGCACCTTGGCAGGCAGCTGGGGGATCTGTTGGGTGCTCCCTCCACGTGGGGAGGGATCCGGCCCATGATAACAAATAGAATCACAGTTTGTTACGGAGCCCATGATAACAAACTGCATCACAGTTTGTTACGGAGCTGTTTTCAAAAAGGAAAAAGAATCCCAAAAATAAAGGAGGAGAGAGATCCATATGAGGGATATACGAGAGAAGAAAAATCTTAGATTGGTGTGAGAGCCGTGCGCGGCCTGAGAGAGATCCAGAGAAGCCCAGGCTTGGAAAAATCCTGTGCAACCTCAGGAAGTCGATACGGACGAGTCTGAGAGCAGATTTGGGGGGCACGGAAGAGCAACCACACGTTGGTGAGATCCTTCTTGTACCCACATCAACTATTATTTTAAGTTCGAAGTGTTTCCTAATTTTTGGGCAAAAAGAAATTAGGAGAAAAGTTGTAATCTTTTATTAAGATTAGTGAAGTGCTCTCGGAATTTGCCCCGTGGTTTTTTCCCTTTCACATTGGAGGGGTTTTCCACGTAAATTTGGTGTTTTTGTGTGGTGTTTATTTTATTCCGCATATTCTGTGATTGTGGTAGATCGGTATATTTTTCTGTGATTGTGCATGCATATTTGTTCCGAGGGTGATTGAGGGTGTATTCCCAACAACAGTGGTATCAGAGCCAGGTTGCAAGCCCAGAACAAATTATTTGAGCGTGCCACAGATGGATTCTACCACTAATACTAGCAGGATGATTAGTCTCAATGGCAGTAATTGGTTGATTTGGAAACCAAAGATGATGGATCTCTTGTATTGCAAAGATTTAGCCAAGCCGATTGAGAAGATGGGAGAGAAGCCAGAAAAATATGATGATGAAGATTGGGCTACTATGGATAGAAAAGCAATCAGTGTCATCAGGCAATGGGTGGATGACACAGTATTCCATCATATTTCAAATGAAACCTCAGCCTATGAACTATGGAAGAAGTTAGAAGGGTTGTATGAGAGAAAAACTGCTGGAAACAAAGCATACTTAATCAGAAAGCTTGTAAATCTGAAGTACAAGCCAGGAAAATCAATTGCAGAGCACCTAAATGAGATGAAGAGCATTGTGAACCAGCTGGCCACAATGAAGATGCTTATGGAAGATGAACTTCAGGCACTCCTGTTGTTGAGTTCTCTACCTGATAGTTGGGAGACACTGGTGGTGTCATTGAGTAACTCCGCCCCTGATGGAGTTATCACCATGAGTCAGGCTACTAGCAGCTTGCTCAATGAGGAGGAAAGAAGGAAGGGAACTGGAGAGTCTCAAACACAGACAGATGTATTTGTCACAGAGGGCAGAGGGAGACAGTTTACTAGAAAAGAAAACAACAGAGGCAGAAGTAAATCCAGACCAAGGAAGGAAATCGAATGCTACCATTGTCATAAGAAAGGACACTACAAAAGTGAATGTAGACTGCTAAAGAAGAAGAACAATGAAGGCGGTAAGGCAGAAGATAAGAAAGATAGAGAGGTAGCAGCAGTTGCCTCAGGAGAAGACATCATTCTATTTACAGAATGTGTTGATCAGTGCTTAGCCACCACATCAAATCAGGTTGATTGGATGGTGGATACTGGAGCTTCTTATCATGCCACACCCAGGAGAGAGTTCTTCACATCCTACAGGATAGGTGATCTTGGTGTGATCCGAATGGGAAACAATGGTGTTTCCAAAATATGTGGGATAGGAGAAGTAGTGGTCCAGACCCGTGAAGGCAGCAGATTGATACTCAAAGAAGTTAGACATGTTCCAGATCTCAGGATGAATCTCATCTCAGCAGGCAAGCTAGATGAAGAGGGATATGTTAGCCAGTTTGGGGGAGATCAATGGAAGTTAATCAAAGGTGCTATGGTGATTACCAAAGGACAGAGATCATGCACATTATACAAGTTGCAGTCCATTTTGGTTAGGGGAGAGGTATGCGCAGCAGAGCATGATACTGCAGATTTGTGGCACAAGAGATTAGGCCATATTGGCGGAAAGGGATTGCAAACTCTCGTCAGGGCAGGGGTCTTACCAGAGATACAGGACAGAGTTCTCAGTGATTGTACCCACTGTGTGGTGGGTAAGCAGCACAGGGTGACATTTCAGAGTAGCTCCAAGAAGAAGACTGGCCTTTTGGAGCAAGTGTACTCAGATGTGTGCGGACCCATGAGGGAGAAGACCTTAGGAGGAGCCTCATATTTCGTCACATTTATAGATGATGCTTCCAGAAAGGTGTGGGTTTTTGTTTTAAAGTCCAAGGACCAGGTGGCAGCAGTTTTTGAGTTTTTTCACAGGCTTGTGGAGAGGCAGACAGGAAAGAAGTTGAGATGCATTCGTACAGACAATGGGGGAGAGTACATAGGAGTCTTTCACCAGTACTGCAGAGCACAAGGCATCAGACATGAGCAAACAGTGCCAAAGACTCCACAGGAGAATGGAGTAGCTGAGAGAATGAACAGGACAATAGTGGAGAGAGTCAGGTGCATGCTCTCCCAGTCCAAGTTGCCCAAGAGCTTTTGGGGGGAGGCAGTCCAGACAGCATGTTATTTGATAAATAGATCTCCCTCATCAGCTCTAGATGGAGAGGTGCCAGAGAAGGTGTGGACAGGCAAGAATGTCAGATATGATTATCTAAGGATTTTTGGCTGCAGGGCATTTGTGCATGTGCCTAAGGATGAGAGGACAAAGTTAGATGACAAGACAAGACAATGTATCTTTCTGGGGTTTGGTGATGAGCAGTTTGGCTATAAGCTGTGGGACCCAGTTGATAGGAAGGTAGTCAGGAGCAGAGATGTCATATTCTATGAGGATCAAACCATAGAAGACATCAAGAGGGCAGAGCATCAGTCTGAGTCAGATATGCATGGCCCAGTAGATATAGAGCCTGTCAGTCCTCCAGCAGTTCATGCAGATGAGCTAGAGAAACAGCCAGTACAGGGTGCAGATGAGCAGCAGCCTACACCTATTGAGGATACAGATCAGGAGATTCAGATCCCTGAGGAGGAGCTACCGACAGAGGTGAGGAGATCCACGAGAGCAAGGCAACCATCTAGTCGGTATTCAGTGCATGAATATATCATGTTGACAGATGCAGATGAGCCAGAGTCATATGAGGCGGCCCATGTCAGTGAGCAGCGGGAGCAGTGGCAGAGAGCTATGCAGGAGGAGATGGACTCTCTTCTGCATAATCATACATATGACTTGGTAGCTAGGCCCAAGGGGAGAAAGGTACTCAGAAACAAGTGGGTCTACAAGGTAAAGGCAGAAGAGAAAAGCTCACAGCCTAGATATAAAGCACGACTAGTTGTGAAGGGCTTTGCACAAAAGAAGGGAGTTGATTTCGATGAGATATTTTCTCCAGTAGTGAAGATGACCTCAATCAGGACGGTGTTAGGATTGGCAGCTAGTATGAACATGGAGGTAGAGCAGTTGGACGTGAAGACAGCATTCTTGCACGGTGACTTAGAGGAAAAGGTCTATATGGAGCAGCCTGAAGGTTTCAAGGTGAAAGGCAAGGAGCACATGGTGTGCAGACTTAGAAAGAGTCTGTATGGTCTCAAGCAGGCGCCCCGACAGTGGTACAGAAAGTTTGAGGCTTTCATGGTACAGGTTGGTTATAAAAGAACAACCACAGATCATTGTGTCTTCATTAGAAGGTTTCCTAGGGGTGATTTTATCATCCTTCTCTTATATGTGGATGATATGTTGATTGTTGGGCAGGACTCCAGCAAGATTGCCACATTGAAGAAGGAGTTAGGGAAAGCTTTTGATATGAAGGATATGGGGCCAGTGAAACAAATATTGGGGATGCATGTATTCAGGGATAGACAAGCATGCAGGTTATGGTTGTCCCAGAAGAAATACATAGAGAAGGTGCTTCAGAGATTCAGCATGAGCAATGCCAAGTCAGTGGCATGTCCACTAGCTGGACACTTCAAGCTGAGTTCAGAGCAGAGCCCAACTTCAGAGGAAGAGAAGCAGGAGATGAATAGAGTCCCTTATGCCTCAGCCGTGGGTAGTCTTATGTATGCTATGGTCTGTACCCGACCAGACTTAGCATATGCAGTTGGCTTAGTGAGCAGGTTCCTAGCGAATCCAGGAAAGGAGCATTGGGCAGCAGTCAAATGGATCATGAGGTACTTGAGAGGTACAACTAGCTTGAGTCTTTGTTATGGACAGGGAGAACCTGTGTTACAGACATATACAGATGCAGATATGGCAGGAGATGTTGACTCCAGGAAGTCCACATCCGGTTACTTGGTTACATTTGCAGGAGGTGCAATTTCATGGCAGTCCAAGTTACAGAAGTGTGTTGCATTATCGTCCACAGAGGCCGAGTAGATAGCAGTGACAGAAGGATGCAAGGAGATATTGTGGCTGAAGAGATTTCTTCAGGAGCTGGGTGTTAGACATGATACTTATGTGGTCTATTGTGACAATCAGAGCACTATTCACCTGAGCAAGAATCCGATTTTTCACTCCAAGTCGAAGCACATTGATATACGTTATCACTGGATCAGACAGGTCCTAGAAGAGAAGCAGTTGCTGTTGGAGAAGATCCATACAGATGATAATGGGTCAGATATAATGACAAAGTCATTACCTATCAAGAAGGTTGAAGATTGTAGAAAGAAAGCAGGCTTGGTGGATTTCCCCACGTAGTCGGAAGGGGGAGATATTGTTGGGTGCTCCCTCCACGTGGGGAGGGAACCGGCCCATGATAACAAACAGAATCACAGTTTGTTACGGAGCCCATGATAACAAACTGCATCACAGTTTGTTACGGAGCTGTTTTCAAAAAGGAAAAAGAATCCCAAAAATAAAGGAGGAGAGAGATCCGTATGAGGGATATACGAGAGAAGAAAAATCTCAGATTGGTGTGAGAGCCGTGCGCGGCCTGAGAGAGATCCAGAGAAGCCCAGGCTTGGGAAAAATCCTGTGCAACCTCAGGAAGTCGATACGGACGAGTCTGAGAGCAGATTTGGGGGGCACGGAAGAGCAACCACACGTTGGTGAGATCCTTCTTGTACCCACATCAACTATTATTTTAAGTTCGAAGTGTTTCCTAATTTTTGGGCAAAAAGAAATTAGGAGAAAAGTTGTAATCTTTTATTAAGATTAGTGAAGTGCTCTCGGAATTTGCCCCGTGGTTTTTTCCCTTTCACATTGGAGGGGTTTTCCACGTAAATTTGGTATTTTTGTGTGGTGTTTATTTTTATTCCGCATATTCTGTGATTGTGGTAGATCGGTATATTTTTCTGTGATTGTGCACGCATATTTGTTCCGAGGGTGATTGAGGGTGTATTCCCAACAGGATCGAGGAAGGCGTGGAGATTCGAGAACATCTCCCTCATCTTCTTCCTCTTCTCCCTCTCGGCCCGTATGCGCTTCGCATGAAACGATTCGCGGCCACCTTTTCCCTCGTGTCCCCTGCCCTTGGAGGGCGAGCTCTTCGACGCCTCACTGGAGACCCACTGGCCAGAGGGATCATTCGAGCTCAACTCGGGTGGCTCCATGGACATCTTGCGGCCGCTGCCGTTGGAGCCGTTGAGTTAAAGAACGCCCACGGCTGGGCAATCAGAACTTAATTTATTTCTAAATTGAAGCGGTGACTAAAGCCTGATGGTTGTCATTTCTAAAATGGTCTTTATGCCTTCCAAAATTTCTCACCACATCTCTCATCTTGAACAAACCCTCCTTTCCTATCTCCTTCGTTTGGCCTATTAGAATCCAACGAATGCTAAAGGCAAGGAGCCAAAGGCTAGCAAAGAAAAGTTGAGACCGAAGGCCAAAAGGCTCTGAGGCAATGGGGGATGAGGCTAACCAGAAAGAAGAGTCGGGTGCCGAAGAAAGGGAATCAAGAGGAGCCGGGGCCTAGGGGAGGAGAGGAAAGTCGGTGCCAGATGGGAGGCCAGAGCGATCGGGCCAGAAAAGGGTATCGGTGCTAGGAGGGAGTCGAAGAGGAGAGTTGGAGCTGGGAGTGGGGAGCGACCGGGCCAAGGAGGGGTATCGGTGCCGAAGATAGTCAAGAAGGAGAGTTGGAGCCGAGAGAAGGGGAGGGGCGGAGCTGGGGAGGGGAATCGGTGCCGAATGTGGGGGGAGTCGGTGCCGACATCTTGACGAAGGGGGGTGAGATGGGGAGTGGAGAGAAAAAAAATGGGTGGGGAAGGGATTTAAAGGTAGTTTAGAATTTTGTCGTGTATTTAGAAGCTTTCATTAAATAAATATATCTTTCCTTTATTTAAATCTTTAGCCTTAGCATTTGTTTAAATTTTTCGGTTGAACCATCAGCTAATTTATTAGTCATAAATGAATTCATTTGGCCATTGCAGCTTCTTTCCGAAAGAAAGCATCTGGCTTACTATAATTTTTTTTATTTTTCCTCTCTTTTACTTTTTCATCGTTCCATTTGCTTTTCATTATCAGCATTAAAATACACATTACAATCTAAACTTATATTAGATGTGGGACACTCATTAATAATTGATATAGGTAATTATTTATTACTAAAAAAATATTTTCAAAGAAGATTGCATTAAGGTTCCATAATTTTATTATTAAAAAATTTTAAAAATTTAGAATTTAATCCTAAAAATTGATATTGACACTATTTAAAGAATATCAAACAAAACACAGTATGTTGTTTTAGGATCTATTTTTTTCTTATTTATTAAAATATTTATCTCAATTAGGCATCCCGTACTTTAAGAATTTTTTTGATTTAATCTTTTTTTTTCTAAAATTCATTGGGCATTTAATTTAATTTTATATGAAATTAATTCTATTAAAATATGACAAGCCGAATATAAAGCCTTACCCTATAAATTATTAGGTAACCTAGAATTTACTTATATAGTATTTAATGTAACTAATAATGTTTGACTTATTTCTTTGCATTACTCCATTAGACCAATGTACATATGGAGGTGTTACTTGATGCGTAGTTTTATCCATGTTACAAAATTCATTCATTTTAGTTGAAACATATTCTTCACCTCTTTCTATTGGTGGGGTGGGCTCAGGTTAAGGCTAGTCCAAGGCTTGATCCTAGCCCAACCTGCATTCTTTATATATTATTAGTTTTATAATATATAAAATATATATTTAAATAAGGTTAGAAATGAGTTTGTTGGTGCCTTGGTCCACTTTGGTACTTATTGAGAGATCTTTTGTTTGACTTGATTTTTAAGGCCTTTATATAAAAATTATATATTCAGATGAGGTCAAACCAAGTTTGATCTTTTTTTTTTTTTTTAAAGCTTGAGCTCAGCCCAAAATTTGAATAGGCTTAGATACTTAGGTTCAACATGGTTCCATAGGCTAAAATTTGTAACTTGAGCCTGAAAATTTTCAAGTCAAGCTTGGGTAGGCCCACAAATTGCCTGGCCTAGCCCACGGGTTGCTTGACCCATACTCACCCCTACCTCCATTGGTCCATGAAATTTTAATTTCTTTTCTAATTGATTTTCAACTTAGTTTTATAAAATTTAAAGTTGTCAAATAATGAATTGATTAGATAAACATAAAAATATTTTGAATGATCATCCGTACAAGAAATATTTACTTTCATGTATTATGACATTGTTACTATTACATATGTCACTATAAATTAATTACAACAATTTTATATCATTCTTCACTTATTTGAATGGTTCTCTAAGTAGTTTGGCTTATATATAGTTTTCACATTTTTTTTAAAAAAAATTGATTTGAGATTTTGGAATAAAATATAAAATCATCATTCCTTATTCATATTTTGTATACCCAAGCGTACCATGCCACATATTAGAATAATCAAAATTTGTGACTGACATAGGTTGACGCAGTGCGAAAGCATTAGAATAAACAAGAATTCAATAACAACGACTGAACTCCAAGATAAACAATCACTCGCAAGCGATTCAGAGAAAACCTCTCTCAAGATGAATTTTTTAACTTTTAATAAAATTGATCTCCCGTCTCAAAAACCCTAAAACAACTATTTATAGTCTATAGGAAATAAAATAATTTAGGAAACTAAAAGCTATAGGAAATTAAATAATTTAGGAAACTAAAAATCTATAAGAAATAAAATAATTTAGGAAACTAAAAAGCTATAGAAAAAAAATAATTTAGGAAACTAACTAGCCTTGCTCTCAAACAACTTCTCTTCATCCTTGCTTTGGTTTGGCTGCTTTTCATGTGTCCAACTTGTCCATATATCTCATTGCAACCCTGTTTGCATCATTCTCTCCCTCCTGCGAAGAACTCGACCCCGAGTTCTCATTTGGATATAGAGGTGTATTATCCGAAAAGAATGGATGTAAATCTGCCACATTGAAAGTCCTCAAAATTGTCATAGTCGCAGGAAGATCAACAACATAAGCATTATCATTGATCTTTTGGACAATCTTGTAAGGTCCATACTTTCGTGGTCGTAACTTGTTATAAGTACCCATGAGAATCCGCTCTTTCCTGAGAAAGACCATCACCTGATCCCCTACCTTAAAGGTCGATCCCCGCTGGGAGCCAGCCCCCAGACCCCCGTATGCGAAGTGGCAAATCATCGAGCAAAGAAGCAATCATGATGCAACGGAGATCTTCATCTACATGAAGAATTTTGACCATAATAATAGGGATTTTATTTATCTTGTTTATATTGGTTATGT